>JAUZNJ010037913.1:0-11280 GCA_034780135.1 Jordanella pulchra | reverse complement strand
GGCTCTGTGTTTAGATGTGTTGCTCTGCATGGTATCATAGATGGGAACCAAAGTAGCCAAAAAATGCCTGAAACACTGGAATCAAAAAATTTTCTGTGGAACTTAATGGGGATTTTTAGTGAGTATGCATTAATTTAGTTTTTTTGTCCCTCTGAGTTCCAATAAAAAAGCACTATTAATTATTACACATATTGTATATCAGCTCTTCAATACTCAACGTTAGACGCCTGTGAAAGGAGCTCCTTCTCTTTTGTTTTTTTTTAATTTAAGATGTGTATATTCTGCAGTTAAAGGGTGCATTTAATTAATTGGCTTGGGATTTTTACTAACTGCATATGATTAATGGTTGAAAAGAACCAGTTATTGCTCATTTTAATGACTACATGGATGTCTCTCAAACTGTATTACATTACTTAATTTCATTCTTAGCAAAGTAAAGTGGACTTTTCTATCTCAACTTACTTATTTGTTTTTAAGGCAGAGTCTCTAGAAAGACAGAATTAGTTCTTCAAAATAAAAGCACCTAAGGTTTTCCTTTAAACATTCAATTTTCTTTCTCATTTAATCTTTACATTGTGCTTTTCTATCTTTTTTTAGAGTTTATTTGATTTACTTTTGAGCATCTCAAAGTACCAAGAAAAGCCCTTGAATGGTAGAAGTGAAAGATTGGAGCATGAGAACAAAGGGCCTTAGTTTTGTCTGTACAAATACATTTATGTTTTAAATGTTGAGTGACATTTTTTTGGTGTTGTTAATTTGGAAGAAATGGGCTTAACACCACTAAATTTCTGCCTCCTTTGATCGTAATGGTGTATTTGTTTTTTTGGAAGAATAATTATTTTTTATATCCAAAGTAAATATTATTGACTTAAAAGTTCATTTTATATGTGGGGATAAACATTATAAAAACAATACAAATGTTAAATCTTATATTCAATTAGCATAAAGGATGTTTATATGGAGGACCGATCCTTCCATAATTATTAATAATAAGCCAAATAAATTAAAGTTTCACAAAAATGTCTGCTAATTTATTAATAGCTTATGAAATACAATATCATTAAAAAGATCAGCACTATGCAATAAGCGATCTAAATATCTGACTTATTTTTCTTATAGTTTCAATCTTCAGCTAATGATAATCATCAATGTTTTCTCCATAGATCTATTCTGTTGTGCATTTTAAACTTCTGCTACTGTGTAAATTTATTAAGCTTTGTATTTAGCTCTGAATTTATTTTTGATTATGGAGGGCTTGGTCCTCCATTTATTACCCTATCACATAGTTGTAGGAGACAGGATGTGTTTTGGAGAAAAAAAAAGACTGCTGATAATTTAAAAAAGAAGGTTTTTTTAAATCTTTTTTAGGTATTTTGCCGTGTGAAGCTCGCAGTTCTTACACGTCTGATCATGCTATACTAAGAGTATTGAAGTCTAACTTCCAGACAGTTGTTTGAAACTAAACCATGAATAACATTTTTAAAAAGCTAGATTGAAAGAATCCTGTGAATTTCACCCCTCTGATACAACTTGATGTAGTTGTTTACTCCCCCCCCCAATCACACCCACATAACATGTTTTAACATACCGACATATATGGGAACATAAAAAAGGTGACAAAACTGCTCAGTAATTTCAATTAATAACCAACCTTTATTAATGCTGGTTAATGCATTCAGTGCATAAAAAAAAACATGCAACCATTTTAGAAACTCTGGACTTGTAGGTGGAAAAAAATATGAACATATCTGCATGTTATGAACATTTTAAGGTCTGATATATTCTGCACTATTTGTTCTACAGAGCTATGCAGAGGGATCCCACTTCAGTGAACATGAAGGCTTGTCCTCTCCATTTATCAGTTCAGGGATTGCAGGTATGTTATTTAATTTTCCTTGCTATGACTACACTGTTTTTTTTAATCCAAATGTTGTCTCAATGCATTTTGTTTGTAATTAGACTGCATAATGTATTGTTTTTAAAGATTGTGAAATGTTCGTGTCTGCATTCATAGTCCTACATATGTGCGTGTGTCTATGTTCATCCGTTGAATGCTAGCCATGTTAGGGTGCTGAAGCAGAAACCCTCCCTGGGGTTTCGTCTGGCGGGCAGCTTTATGCAGCTGAGCGTATTGAAAAAAGGGGGAAGGCCTCCCCTGAACAGTTTCTACTTGTGAAAACCTACTTTTATTTTTATCATCACACATCATTGCATCC
This sequence comes from Jordanella pulchra, assembly GCA_034780135.1. Taxonomy (NCBI): domain Eukaryota; kingdom Metazoa; phylum Chordata; class Actinopteri; order Cyprinodontiformes; family Cyprinodontidae; genus Jordanella; species Jordanella pulchra. The sequence goes on along the minus strand of JAUZNJ010037913.1, from coordinate 9,064 downwards.
AAGTGTTTTTGAGCAATCTGTTCTTATTCCACCGTAGCTGAAACGATTTTTGCCTTGCAGGTAAAAGCGAGAGGCCACCGTACACTCCTTTTGTAAGCCAGGTATGTTTCACCGTGCACTATGTCTCTGACAGGCCATACAAATAAAACCCAAGCACTAAAGGAAGCTCCGTTTTCTCAGTTCTCTTTTTAGATACTTTGAATTTACAACCGTTTTTGTTTCTTAGAAGAGAAGCTGACATTTTTTGTTGTGCATTCCCACGCATGTTGTTGGTTAAAAGATTTGCTTTCTCTCTGTTTCTTTGCTTTCTCTCCATTTCTAGCCTGGTTTATTTCCAAGTGACATAGCGATGCCCAGCCCAGATGCTTTGTCTCCCTCGGGCATAAAGTCAGGCTCTCAGTTTTATCCGTCATATCCCAACAATCCCAGGAGAAGGCCGCCTGAAGGAGGCCTAGGTAAATAAAGCAAACATTAAACATTATATGGTGCTATTAAATCTTTATTACTTCTTTCTCTCTCTCTTTTTTTTTTTTTACATTAACCACATTAGGATCTCAGTTGGTTTTCCAGAAGTGTGTTAATTATAATTCAGTTTTTAACAGATTTGGTTATAACTGTAGATGAAACGGATCCCCTCCCTTTTCCTTTGATAACTATTTAAAATGTTCCACTGAGAAACGGGAGACTGCTTGAAGTTCAGATACACCCATCTGAGAGGACTTACTGTGTTTCATGTAAATGAGAATAAGTCAGGATGTTTGAGCAAAAACTAAAATATCCTACTATTTGTACTCCTATTGACTTTACATGTATTTAGATGACTGTGTCTTGCCTGTATAGTGATTATTGCACATGCAAAATATGTTGTAGAGGTAAAGGATTTATCCCTTTAATCTGTTGTTGTCCTGATATAATTTAAATGTAGGCTGCTTCCTACCAGTGAACATGCTGCAGGATAAAATAGTAGTTTTAGATTCTCTTGAAAAAAAAAATTCCTAGTCATAAAAAAGTATATCAAAGTACATTTTTTGTGTTGCATTCTTTAGAGCTAATTTTATGTGACTTATTGACTTGGGGGCAGATTTGTTTTTAAATAACCGACCTGTCAATCTTCAATCAAAGTGAAGCAGAGTTAACTTGTATGTGTTCTTTACTAGAAATGCTTGTGTGTTTGATTTTTATCTGTACAACTTAACTGTGGTTGAAGATGAATGTGTAGAAATGATTTATTCGCTGGGACTTACTTGCTCCAGCTTGCTCAGAATCACTAAAACTGCATCAAACGCCCAAGCCAGCACCTGAGCTCGCATAATATTTTTGCAAACCTTTCATATTTTTTTTTTTTTTTCCCCTGAAGTCCTTTTTTTATTTATTTTTTTTACTTGTGTGACTTTTACATTTTCTGTCCACAGAGACCCAGCCAAAGAAGATTCGGAAACCCCCTGGTTTGCCGTCATCAGTAAGACCTGATTTCTTTTTTTCTGATTTTCTTTTTTTTTTTTTTTTGCTCATCTCCTCTGCCTCACAGCCAGTTGCCCACTCTTCTTCTCTGCATGTACAAACTCAGGCTCCCTTAACCAGCTTTAGCTGTCCTGTGAAAGACTGGACTGAAGATTTCTGCTAACATATGCAGTGAGAGCTGTCATTTAGACTCCAGAAAAACATAATCGCTTCAGTCGGGTGCTCCTGAGTTTTGTTTAAGCTGCCTGACTCCCATACAGTCAAATATTTCTGTATGATTATGTAACTTTGATAAGTTTTACAAGCCAATTCTTAAAAAGGAAAAATCTGAACTGAACTGTAAAGGCATGGAACATGATTCTTGTGTCGTCTGAACAAAGGTATTTGATTTTGGTATTTCTCTGATCTAAATGAATATTTAGACGATAAACAGATTTTTAGGAAAACGTATGCACTTTTTTCTTCCATTGACTCATCCTTATTCTGCTTTTAAGGAAAGCTTTTGAATATATATATTTAAACAAGAAAATAACAAAGATGAGTCTAGACGACACCTGCATATTTACACGGACAATGTGCTGTTATCTGCGTTATCAATCTGGATCTGTTTTCTTTCTTCTTTAATGCTGCACAGTTTGTCGGCCGATTAGCATTTAGCTGCCAGATTCTCTCCAAACTTCCACACACTCTTTTTTTCTGAGCAGTATGAAGTTCCTGGTGAACTCATGCCCGACTGTAACTGGTGTCGTTTTTGTCAGTGTGCCCAGAGGTCTTAGCAGCTGATGGGAGGATGACGGCAGCCGCGCATAGCTAGAAATACAAGTCACCGTTACTCATTTTATTGAACTGAATCAGGTTCTTGCCCATTCATGAATCATTGGCACATTTTAGCTTTGACGTGCCTGAGACACAGCCAGCTGGGTTAAACTGTTTGTAGCAACACAGAGTCTTTATTTTAAAATGGAGAATCAAAATAAAATTGGTAAAAATGGAACCTTCTCCTAGAAGTTGGCAAACGCAAACCAAATTTAGTGGACGTTCTGGGGACAGCAAACCCAGTGCTTAAGGGCCAAAGTATAACATGGTTTAGATGTGGAACAGACCTGGTTTGGATGAATGGGTCATTAGCCTGGTCCCACAGAGCTCAGAATGAGAAGAAAATAATGATCTGTTATAATCAGGTGTGTTACAGCAGAGACCTCCAATGTTCAGGACCAGAACGACAAACTTACTATTTGACCAGCAGGTCGTTATTTGGCTGTTATCTGCATTTAAGTCTGGTCCAAATGTTTTAGTTGGCCTCTGAATTCACAGATTATTATATTTCTACTAAAAATGTCTTCTTGCTGTTGAAGTTCTGGTGTAACAACAAACATTAAACTGTTCCTTGTATTTAATTAGTGCTGATTGCGTAAACCTGATACCACCTTTAAAATCATTGTATTTTTTTTACATTTTGTTGTTAAAAGAAAGTGAAGCTGTCTTGACAACACAGCTGCTGCCGTCCACCTGTAGGTGTTGTGTCGCAGCAGCTGAGTGCGTGGACACTTTCTAGAGCTTTGTGTGTGAAGCCTGTCTCGCCTTGGCTCTGTTTTTCTCTGAACCGTGGCTGCTCTCTGTAGTAGCATGAACGATGAGCTCTGTGGTTTTAGGTGCAAATGATGAGATGTCTGTTTGTGTGAACCCCCCCCCACCTCTGCCTCACCTCCGCCTACGCTTCACCACATGATGGCCTGGGTGGGCCTCCCCCCTGTGAGTGACCCAATTGTGAGGCGCAGTGCTTGCGAGGCCTCTTAGCCCCGTGTCTGAGCCCAGATTAATGACTGCTGCTGTTGATCACGTGGTCTTTTCACCCTCCTTCCTTTTCGTTTGTCTTAACCAATCTATTCATTTTCTATACTATCTACTTTTCTAACTAATGATTTAACTTTGAATAAGAAAACTTGATCTATCCGATCAGGTCCTATAAACCCCTCCCCCCCCATGAGGTCAGAAACTCAACAAACATTTGTTTCTCTTCTGCCCCCTAGTTGTCCCTTTGCCTACCCACAGACCTTTGTGGTTAAATGTAAGCGCTTGAAGGTTGGTTTGATGTTAATCTTCATCTATTCCCCCACCTTCAGCAATAAACCTATGTTTTTCTTCTATGTATAGAGGCCTTTACACGGTCATAACCTGAATCACATTAAACCCGTATTAGTTAAGGATTTTGCCCCATAAATCTCTTTCTTCCCGGAGAATACAATTACCCGGCAGCGCCTGTCATTGTGCGGCGCTGTGCTCCCATCTAGAGCAGCAGGATTCGCAGGACATTGTTCCCGGTGAAAGAACAACTCAAAGCTTATTGTTAAATGAAGCCATCTCCATCATGTTTCCCCCCGAATTAACCATGATCATTTTAAATCCCCCGTTTCCTTCACACTCCCCTGGCCGTATCAAGCTTTGTTTAAGTCATTTAGATTACCGTCCCCTGTCCCCCTGAACACCCCTTATCTCTCCACCCATTTCATATATCATCAGGACCTTATTTTTTTTCCTCTCCCTTCCCAATCCTTACCCTTTACTACCCCCTACCCACCGCAGTTTCTCCCTGTCTCTCCCTCTCTTTCTGTCTCTCTTGCTGACTGGCTCCCAGCCCCCATCTCTCTGTTTCTCTCCCTCTCTTTCTCTCTTTCTCCCTCCACTCATTCCCTCTCCTCAGCCCAGCTGCCTGTGGAGTTGGATGCGGTCCAGGAACAGGCAGATGGCTCTGTAATTAGAAGTGCATCTCTCCATTCCCTTTCCACTTCTCCTTGTTAAATCAAATTACAGAAAAAATCTCTTTTCTGGATTAGCATTCTTTGCAGCATAGCCTTCATTCTCTTCTCTTTTCCTGTGTCTGCCATGTAACGCAGAAGAAGGGAAGAGGAGCGAGTGGCACACGAGGGGGAATGAAAACAGAGGACTTCTTGTGTCCATCCTCTGTCTTTATTGCCATTACTGTTTTACACATTCAAAAGAGATGTTTACATATTTTCACATGTCGAATTTCAGTCTTGGTTCACTACTTTTGGTTTGTGCATGAATGGGTGTGTTGGCTCCCTAAATGCATGGTATGTATGTGATCTGATACTGAGCATGTTACAGGGAGGGGCTGGGGGACTGGCAGTGCGATGTCACTGGGGTCCTAGGAGCTAGAGGAAATGCTCACTGTGCACTGGGATTCAAGCCGCCGCTCTACCCAGCATGCCATGGCCACTGTGGTCTCCTCTACAGGCGAGGAGCTGGCCCTGCTTCCTCCTCCACCTCCAGCAGACTCCCTCATGCCATCTTGTGGCTGTTTAAGGCTACTGTAATCTAGTAGCTATCCATGGCCAGCTAAAATAAGGTGGTCAGCATAAAAATTATATTTTTATTCCAGACTGGTAAAACTCTTAAACAAAAAGGTTTAATCCTTAGATGTGTCACTTTTAACTTTCATTATTAGTTATAGTTATATTATTTGTTGCCTTTGTTGATTATTCTAATTTTCATAGACACAGGCTGTGCATGTCTCTTTAAGTCAAAGGATTTGGGGTCCAGGCGTTTGTCATGTCTGTGCTTCTATTTCAAAACAGGAGTGAAGCATATAGCGTCTGACTACTCCCTGATGATCGCGGTTATAAAAGTTTTCAAAGGCTAAAGCAGTCTGAGGTTTTAAAAGCAGCTCAAGTAGCAGCTGATGAGCCATAAAATAAACTAATAAAGCCACTGAATCTGCTGTAAGATTATACGTGTTGTTTACATTCTACATTTCCCCTTTTTTCCTGCATGCTTAATGGATTTAATTCCTTCATGTGTTTGTAACCAGACTTTTGCAGAAGCCAAACTTAAAATGACTCGCTAATAAGCTAAAGGTGCCGTAAAATCAGATTGTTCTTCTCCTGAACGTCTAGTCATGGTTTGGTGATTGTTTTTCCAGTTCAGATGGATATAATTCCTAAATATATTTATTTTACATACTTGTATAGTAGCCTGCATTGGGCTTCATTTTTGTCATGATGCGTAATCAGTGCTCTTTATTCATATAATACTTTTCAGTAACATAACATTTTTTGCATTATATTGTGTAAAAAAAATAACTTCTCGTGAAACAAAAGAAAGCTTGTAGTGCAGTTTATCCATCACAGTTAATCATAATCAAAACCCAGAATGCTTTTTAAGCTTCTATCTGTTAAGTTCTACACTGAAGAAGCTTTTCTTAGGCCGCAGTCCAGTGATCTGTTGTGTCTCTGTTTGTTATACCCAATAATGTGCCCCACTCTGCCACAGTCTTTGTGTTTTTTAAATTTTTTTTGCTGTAAAATCACCTGCCAGCTGGTCGCACTGACCCTTTGTAGTCGCAACATGACACCCTTGAGCCTGGAAACCATCTCACCCTACATGTGTCTTAATAGCAGGTTGGGTTCAACCTCTCATGCTATCTTGGTTCCTTCAGTTGGTGCCTTAAAATCCTACTTAAAGGTGTTTTGTTAAAGATACCTTAGTTTCCCAAACAATGACCGCCTGCTTTATGCAGCCTCTGATGATTTCAAACGGCTAAATGTGTCATTCATAAGAGGGAAATGTGTGGCCTCCTTCTGACAGCTGGCTAGCAGTGTGCAGTATCAGGTGAGGGAGGGGTATATCTGGATAATGTGTAGCATCTTTTTAAAGGGTTCTTAACCCAAGGAATGGTGAATAGGGTTTGGCTCGTTTATATTCTTTGAAGAGAATAAAAGTTAACATGTCATAAATGAGCTGGCTAACCAGAGTTCTATCTGGATGAAATGGTCTGAACTTTTAAATGAATTTTAATTCAGTACAAATACTTAATTTTGTGTAAATGTTACTATAAATAAATCAGTATATAAATATCAAACCTGTGTACTTAATGTAAAGATTAAGAACTTTCTTTTAACATGGTAACACTTTCTTGTAGAAATCATATCAGATATCTGATGCCAAAGGTACTTATGGTATAAAAGACAATTAAATGACTTTATTGATTGTGTGTGTGGTGCTAGGATGTCAGAGTTGGAGTAAAAAGCAGCAAAACAGGTGTTTTGCTGCAGAAGGTATCCCTAGAAATCTTCACTGCACCTAGTTCCACTCATCCGGATGTGGAAGTAGTGATGTTTTACTTTAGTTGACAGAGGAATGATCAGATTTCACGGTCTGTCGTTCAGGTAGTGGGTTACATCTTATGAAACACGTCCTAAATTAACAAAACGCAATGAATAAAGTTGTGCTTGAAATTATTCAGAAGTCTGGTAGATCTAGATTATAGTGCTTTTCATTCTTTAAAAAATGATTAGGAAACCAGGCAGGTATCTGTTCAAACATAATGTAAAAAGAAGAAAGGACAAATTTCAACTGCAGAAGGTCACTATAACTGCAGGGATGAACACATTTCTGGGCAAACCTACCTTACCACAGCTGGTCAAAGATGAGGCTCTCTTTCTGAATTCAGTGCTGTTTTTTTTTTGTTTTGTTTTTTGTTTTTTTTTGCATAATACAATGGAATCACAAGTGTTGTACTGACTGGTCATATTTAGCCACACTTTCGTTTGCTGATCCACAAACAGATGGTTTCATACAGACTCCTGTTATTCTTAACTTGTATTCGGTGGCATCTTGCGTTCAGTAGACCGGGTATCAAAATTAGGAATTGAAAATGACAAATTTGAACAATCGTGGGAGAAACGAACCGGTTAGAACGGTTCCTCTCGATTCTTGGTGCCCAACCCCGATGTTTTAATATCCATCCAGAGAAAACCATGCAGACATGAAACTAAAATGAAGCTCCATCAGTGGCTCGCTTCTGAACGTTCTAGTCGACACTTGGTAGATAAAATAGTTGCAGCTGTTTTTTAACAACTCTTCGTTGCACACCTGTTTGCTCAGGTATATGCCACTACAACTGGAGATGAGTTTGCCAGGGACAATGGAGGATATCCTGGTGCCAAACCCGGCGCTGTCTACCCAGCCTCTTATTACATGCAGGGTAACATTTAAAAAAAAAAAATTAAAAAATGTTTGTCTTTTGATCATTTTTGATACAGATTTTTAAACCTTATTTTTCATTCCTTAGAAGACCCCTGGTCATCTTCTGGCTATTCTGGGATGTTGGGTAACTCTCCTCACATTGGTCAACCAGGCTCCTTCCCTGCTATCAACCCACAGGACAGAATGGTTCGTTTGTGGTTCACTCTTCAACTTTCAGCTTTGACAATGTCGTAAACAGCAGTACGAACCTAGAATCCATGGAGAAACATAGATTATTCTTTATTATGAATGGTCAATTGTACAACTCAAAGAAGTTAAACTTAGTGTTCCCTTAAAACGACCTTATAATGGGGTATTGTATTTTCTTTTGTACTTAATAAAGCCTTATGTCTCTTCGTTTGAAGCATCACACTGTGTCTCTGAACCAACAGAACTACTCTCTGCCCAGCGGCGAGGTCAACGGCTTCCACTCAGCCCCCACCACCTACAACCACACACCCACCATCAATGGAGAGGGCATCATGGGTAAGCACTGTTTAAATGGACGTCTGTCTAAGAAGCATCTGGCAAACATCTTCCATTGATCTGTTGGACTGCCACTGTCGTTTAGTTATTCATTTGTCTTACTATTTACTTTGTCTCTGCAGCCAGCAGAGGCACAACGGCGAGCAGCTCAGGAGATGAAATCGGAAAAGCTCTCGCTTCAGTGAGTTAATTTGCCATCTTTTCAAATGTGCATATGACGTTTTGCCAAACATTTATCAGTCATGTATCTAGAAATGTCTAAATTGAATCTGCCTTTCAGATTTACCCATCGGACCACAACAGTAATAATTTCTCCTCGGCTCCCTCCACTCCTGGATCTCCCCAGGCTATTGCAGGTACACCTCACCTGTCATTTAGACTAGACAGTAGTGAACCTTTGCTTTGGGCAGAGAATTAATCAAACTGTAGATAATGTGTCTGTGGCGCCATCTGGTGTGTAAATGCAACAACTGACACTTGACCTGATTCAACATCATCTCTGCAGGAGCTCAGTCTCAGTGGCCAAGACCAACCACACCCAACTATGAAGGGCAACCACACACATTGGTAAGGTTTTATTTTTTTATTTATTTATTTATTTATTTTGCTTCAAAGGAAAAAAAAACACTTAAATGGGTCAGAGGTGACATTGGTTTCTGTTAGTTTTATTAGTTACATCCTTACCAAGGATAGATTTCTTTCTTTGTGTCTTAAGCTGGTGAAAGTCTAGATTAGTTGGATAGGTAGCTGAAGTAGTTGACCTCTAGCATCATAAGGCAACTTGGGTCTCAAGAAACCTTTTCATGGATCTTTAAAGCTTTAGTTGGTGAATTTAGACGGCTAAGGAGGTAGAAGTTGTGCTTCGCTAGACTTGCCTTGAAGGTTGGGGCTAAAATCGGAAATGAGGGCAAAATGCGCTCCGTTTACAAGTCTGTGTTTTGGTCCTAAATACTGTTTACTTTACAAACCAATGACAATATATTTCTCTGTGGGAATTCATTAGATGCTAAAACCAACCTTACTTTAAGTGTTGATAATGTTTGATTTGCTACGTCAGATACTATGTTTAAAC
>JAUZNJ010037912.1:0-11280 GCA_034780135.1 Jordanella pulchra | reverse complement strand
GTTTGCGTAACTTGCGTAAAAAACGTGACGTAAGTCGCACTGCTCAGCGCTAGGCTCTGATGCTGCCTGGAATTGATGAGAGAATCGTTAAGCAAGCTGCCAAACGATGCCATGAAATCGGAGCACACGGAACCGATTCTGAACAGGAACCGGTTCTCGATTCCCATCAATAATGTTTAGAAATAATTACCAAAAGTATTGGTTTATCACAGAACGGCCTGTATTTTGAATTTGCCCAACTTTTGAATGCCCTAGCAACCTAACTTGCTTCGTCTTCCGGTGGCGCAACTCTCCAGTGCCACTTTCAAATCTTACTCGCTCTCCAACATTACCAACTATAGCTTTAAGAAGTTTCAGAGATCCACTGCTCAGATGGTAAATATGTTAACAGGATAGCTATTCTTCCTACTGTAGTCACGCAGTGGGACAAGGCTCACACATGACTAGCAAGAAGATCATCATTGTGGAAAAACATTTAGAAGATGTCCTATTTTAAGTTAATCACATGCAATCTATGGGGCAGATGTAGAAAGTATCTTAGTCAAATGAAACCGAAGTTAAACATTTAGGCCTACATCTAAAGCAAAAAAAAAGACAACTTCCTTCTGGGGAACAAAATGTCCCCTCTATTTGTTACAGTGGTGGCACTTCATGCTGTGGTTATGCTTTTCTTCAGCAAAGAATCAGAGGTTGTTCTGAGTTTAACGAGATGATGAGTGGCTCTAAAAACAGACCAATTTTAAAAGAAAACCTGTTAGAAACAGGAAAGGCATTGAGACTATTCATTGTTTGTTCATATGCCAAATAACAATCTGCCTACGTTTCAATGTGTTTGATAGCAGAAACTTAATACTTTCAAATCAGGGTAACTGAAAAAAGGTCAAGAACAAAATCAGAAAATCAGTTAATGATAGTTATTCAGTGTTTAGCTCCATTACAAACATGCAGTTCAAAACATACAGAAACAAAGTGTGGTCCCGTTGCATAATATTACAGTGTATGAGTGAGTGAGCTATTATGGTGATGCTTGGCTTGCATTTACATAAACCAGCTTATCTTCCTCTTGAAACTCAAGCAAGGATCACATTTGTGTGTTGTGTTCTGACAACACACAGCAGATTGCTAGGTCCTGTCTGTGCAGGGATTATTAGTGGCTCCTATTTGCATAGAGATTTTGCTACAGTATGTAAATGTATCATACTAGCATTGCATAACACGCTGGACAGGGTGCTAGTATGCTACAGGCTAAAGTAGAGGGTCAGACACACAAACTCATACCTGAGGGTAATTTAGTGAGTTTTATGCATTTTTAGAGGAAGTGCGAGTACCTGAAGAGAACCCACACATATACAGGGAGAACATGCAGATTCCATCCCACAAGATTCTGAAACATTTGTTCATGTTTTTGTTTTTAGTAGACTTGATTAGTGCAATGGCATTTTTTCTGGATTATCACAAAAAGCAGTGAGACAGCTTCAGCTTCTCCGGAATACTGCTACAAGAGTCCTAACTAAAATAAAAAGGACATCAGCACATCTGTCCTGTTCTGGAATCCCTGCACTGAAAGAAAGAATATCATTTAAAATCGCTTTAATAGTTTACAAAGCACTTCATAGTAAAAAACGTAGATTACATTTCTGATCTTCTTCAACCATATATACCACCCAGACCTTTAAAATATTCAGAATAAAACCTACTAACTATTCCAAGAGTCAGATTAAAAATTTGGTGAAGCAGCTTCTAGTTTTCATGCTCCAACACTCTGGAATAAGCCTAATCCAACAACTGAAAGTCTGCATTACACTCTCAAAAAAAAGGTACAATAGGAGTATATTTCTGTCCGCTGAGGTACAGTTTGAACTTGTGTACCTCAACAGGGCTAATAATTGGACTTTAAGGCACATATTTGTTCTTTTTAAGGGCCTAAAAAGGTACATTTGTGCTTACCTATTAGTAATTTGAGGGTACAATGTCAGAAGATGGACAAGAGGAGAAGAAAAATTAGAAGTTAATGCTTTAATGCATATTTTACATAAATACAATACATCCTCAACATTGACACCACTTGGATTCTTTGTAGTAAAATGCTGATTCCCCTTCATTTGACTTTCATGTATACAGAATAAAGGTTGATGAAGAATGGACTTTCAGACAAATGACACACACTCTATTGATGACATTTTCTATGTTGTTTAACATTCTGTGTAAGTCTCAGATGAAGTGAAAACGGTGGAGCAGTGGGTAGCACTCCATTCCAGCAAGAAGTTTCTGGCTTCGATCCCAGCCTGGGGTCTTTCTGCATGGACTTTGCATGTTCTCCCTGTGCATGCGTGGGTTCTCTCTGGGTACCACAGCTCCTGAAACTATGTAAACATTCATTTCACTGTTGTGTCTGTGTTGTTGCACGTTTTCTGTTCTTTAATTTTATTTTATAATAAAGGTTGCAAAATAAATGAATTTTTGGATGAAACTGTAACATCTGCATTGTTAAGGCTTTTTGACACATGGAAGTTACCATTGCTACAATACTTGTTCAGTAGTAACACGGTAGGGTCTAGTGTTCGCTTTAGTTAAATACCCTCATTTCACTCCTAGAGGGCAGCACTTATTACACAACATCCCTGTAAGAAGTGCAGTCTTCCCGGTCCCCTTTTAATAGACATGAGTGAAGGGTCATGTTCATCAGGTCTCAGAGCCGATGGCTTCTAGTAAAACACTTTTTACCTTTTTTCTTTTCATTGCTTAATTGTCAACTCCTGGCTCTGGTCTGCTTGAGCAGATGGTTGCTTTAATTGACAGCATGGTTGTCTTGGCCAATCACTTGTGCAGATATGGGATCATATCATGATCCGTCTGGAGACAGACGGATAGCCAGGCGGAGTTTCCCTTTGTTTCTGTCATGGTTCTGTTCAGTGTTCACTTTTATCAACATACAAAAAGTTCATATTTGCAAAATTAAGCTTAAAGAGGAAACAGTTAATAATAAACAGAGAGGTTTGAGAGATGAAAAAAAGCCTCTCTACCTTAAAAGAGCCAAACTTCCCATCGCTAGCAGATATTTTTAGTTTTGTATCTCAAGTCTAGTCTATTATTTAGGTGAAAACCAACATGTTTATACTTCCCCAACACATATTCATGTTTCTGCTAAAACCTACAACAATTTTAGGATCATCATGGGGTCAGTTTATTGGTTATTCCTAGACCTCCATCAGTCTAACCGTCCTTCCTTCATCTCCAGATCCTCTCATTCACTTTTACCAGGATGCAGAGTTATTTCTATTTTAAAAGCAGCAGTAATATCAAACAAAGCTGTTGAAAAACCAACACAATCAGAGTAAGGTTTCTAATGTCAGATTTTACTCTATTGTATGAGAGCATAAATCCTGCTTGAACACAGCGAGAACAGCAGCTTTGTGCTTTTGAAGAAAGGTAGAAATATAACAATGTAAATGAATGAGATCTCCTAGACTCACATTTTAGGGTTTGATTCTTTAACAGCTACTATCTCTCTCTCTCAAGGCTAACATTTGATGACATTTTCACTCTGTTCTTTGCCAGCCCAGGGAGAGTTTAAAAGTGATCTATAAGAGAAGGAGAAACATGAGAACAGAGAACAGCAGGACTTTTAAGATCCAAGAACTTGTATAATCCTTGAAGGGTGGGGAGCTGTCAAAGTCAAATTTAAACGTCAGTTTTAAAAGCTACTGTTATGGTATCTATTTTTTGTAGGATACAATGGTGCCTGTTGAAGAAATTTCAGGTGGACTGAATGTGAAAGCTTAATAACAGACTAAACCTTAGACTTGTTTTCACTAACTGGTCAAAAATCATTTTAGGAAGTGTAATGAATAAGCTTTGTTAAACCTTCAGTCTGACATGACTCACCGTTTTAAAGCCTGACATCACATAGATGAATGATCTTAGGGACTTGCATTTAATCTGATTAGAAGGTAATCCATTTCTACTAATATCCAAAGATCTGGATGCTGGAGTCTGTAGAGAGAAACCAGAAGTGTGGATAAAAGCATTTGGAATATCCAGTCCCATTTTCTTTATCCTTTTAGATTGTGTGTGTTGTAAAGGGGATGTGCTTTGTGTATTTGGGATGCCTTGTCAAAGCATAAGTGGAGGATTATGTCTCATAAGTCATGGTGCTGCAGGATTTTTCCTGGTTCTTTATCCGTTCTAATAGCCTCAGAAGAGAAGGGAACAGGCCTAGAGGGAGAGAGGACTTCTTTAACATAACTTTCAGCTTACACATAAGTGGGAAGCATTTATATACTGCATGAGTGTAGTGAAATAAAGAGTAAAAGGATAAATGACAGGAAAAGGAGATGACAAACTGCTCTGCCAACGTGTAGCGTAATACACGTGCACCTTTTTTTGTTAGACAAAATCAATTTCGCGAGGAAATTAGATTTTTCTGTCATATCACTGATGTGATAATGGTATGCTGCAACCTTTCAGGGTGCCTGACAAGAGTGATTTCTCCTTCAGATATGAAGACAAATCCTTATGATAGCAAATCTACTGTCTGCTGCAGAGGTGAGAAATGGGACAAGCTGGTTTTACTTTATATATCTTAGGTGTCTTAGACAATGTTGTTCTTCTCTGCAGAGCTTGGTCTAAGATAAGGTGATGACTGACAAGACAGCAGAGGGTAGGTAGAGAGGGATAGAGCAATGATGCAGAGACAAGAGGAAGCACAAGGCATTCGGGGGTCTCTATCTATGCAGTTTGTATTTTTCCAGAGTGAATCATTACCTTTTCTGGAATAGCTGCAAACTGACAAAAGTTGGAAACAGATTTTAACTGATTTGAAGCAAACCTGATTCCCCCCCCCAGTGCTAAAGTCCCATCAAACACTGTCTACCTCTGCCTGTTTCTTTCCTGGATGTGGAGCCTGTGGAGCTGGATGACGCATTGCATTTTATATCTCTGCTTCTTTCTGTCTGTCTGCTTCTGTCTCCTTGAACCCCAGTCTTCCTCAGCAGATGGCTGCTCACACTGAGCCTGGTTCTACTGGAGGTTTCTCCCTGTGAAAAATGAGTTTTTCCTCTCCACTGTCACTACATACATGCTTGGTGTGAGGGATTGCTGTTGAATTAATGAGTCGATGCAATCAGCTGGTTTTCCGTAGATAGAAAACTTTTAACTAATCTGACTGAGTGATTTGCCTTTGTAAAGGGCCTTAAGATGACGTGTTGTGAATTGGCGCTATAGAAATAAAATGAATTGAAACTGATTTGAATTACTAGGTAAAAATGTATGATGGAGGATCTAGAGAGTTTTTTAGAAAAAAACTTTACAATCAGCCAGAATTATCTATTGGAGTTTATATTTAAAAACACGTCAAAAAAAATTATACACCTTTAATGAAAAAGGGTTTTTGAGACTTTGTTGTTTTCTGAGCTTCATTTTTTTTTGTTGATTTTTTTCCCTTTGCTTCTCACTTCATAGAAAGTAAAAGGTATAATAAGCCATGGTTATTTTCTCTTGTTTTAAACTCCTCCGGCACCAACAACATGTTTTCAAATACAGGTAAAACACATAAGACTGATGAGTTAGTCTCCTCTTGGCTACTCTGGTTTAAACTATGTTATTAGACTTTCACAAAGTATGTCTTTATTAAAGCATTAAAGAATTTGCTCTTAAAAAGCCAAATTTGTTTCCCACTCTCCCTTTGAATTGCAGAACTGTTTTTGACCAGGAGTAAAAAAAAAAGTAGAGAATATTTTTATTTTTTTTTATTCATGCAGACAAGAGGTCAGCTGTTAGAAACCCATGTAAACGATATAACCCAGCGTAAATACCCTGAACTGCAGGCTGCCCTGCAGTTTGTACTAGAAATGTAACCACTGGGCCATGGTGGAGCCAGAATAAGTCGGTCTCAGGTGTCAAATGTGGATGCATGTAGCACACATGACTAAACACATGATAGAGCACACAGGGACGCCTCGAGCCAAAGTAGCCCGATGCTGTTATTGTGTCCACGACCAGGCCAGCCTCACAGCTGAGTGGTTTGCTCGCACTCCCAGCAGAGCACCTTGTGTTCGTCTGAAAGCTACTGGAGGATGAATAAGTCCCCCCCCCACACCATATGTTGTTTCCTATTAAATGGTAAGTGCTGTGGCTTGGCCCGCTGAGCTTTGAATATAGGTATTACAGCACCGTGCTTTGTGATTTCTAGAATCCAGTGCTCTGTCGCTTCCTTTTAAACACAACCCTAGCCGACAATCAGCAGGTTTGTACCCAGCTGGTTGGACGCAACAGGAATGAGATTGGAGAGCAGCTCGCTGCCAAACACCAGGTGTGGAAAGAGGAAACAACTCTGCTAAGCAGAGGGTACTTTAGTCTGTTTGCTTTATGCCTCTGAAAGGAAACCTGCTCCAGACTATAAAAGCTATAACATTTACATTATACATAGAAGCAAAGCAGATGTTTGGATGCACTCTATAAGGACATGAAGCCACTTTTATTTACTGTCTGACATTAAATCACATTTAAGGTCCTCTGTTTGATTTTACTTAGGACACCATAGTTATGCTTATGTGTTTACCGACTGGAGAGTGATTGTTTATTATTTTCTTCAAGGTCACAAGTTAACATTTAAGACCCCTAAGCAACGTGGGGAAGTCCAGATGATGTCATGATTTTGTCGGCTGCTGATTTTACCGTCTGCTTTCAGACAACACCTAAAACACACACAAAAATAAAAATGAGCCAACTAATCAGTAACAGATTTAAGGAACCTCCACAGGACTGTTTTATTTTTATACGGTTAACTTTGTTCCATTGCTGTTGCAAGCAAAAAACACATTTGGTATTCAAATCTGATACAATGAGACGTTTTAAAGTAATTTATATGCCTCTGCAAAAAAAACAAACAAAAAAACATTTTATCATGATGAAATAGTTATACACACTAAGTGTCTGATTAGTGTTCATATAGTCCTTTTTCAGCCTAAATGGAATTTCAGAGCAGAACACCCAATTCGCAGCTATAAACAGTCTTGGCGCCATCTGCTGGTGATATTACAGAACTATGATAAAGGTAGATGGCGACTAATAAACGACTTGCCATTAGCTCCTTCCTTGTTAAGACCTGCGTACATGCACAGTATTGTACCTCTGTTGTCATTGTGGATACACATGAAAGGCTTATTTACTGACAAATGAACAAAAACAAAAAAGGAAAAGAGAAAAGAATGCTAAAATAAGACAGCCATGTTACATTGTTGAAGCATTAAAGCAGTAAGTGATTGAGTTTATTTGGTGGAATTTAAGCCCAGGCTCTATAAAGAAAACTCATGAACGTATAACACCATTGAGAAGTCAAACCATAATATTGTTTTTTATGTCTTTGTTAAAGAGAACAGTGTCTTGGTACCAAATATATGAATCAATACAATTACATAAACCAGGCTTCCTCAATTATGGTCCTCAGGGGCCATTGTCCTGCACCCTTTAGATGCGTCTCTACTTCAACACGCCTGAGTGAAATAATCAGATCATTAGCAGAACTCTAGAGAAGTTTACTGCATACGGAGGAGATCATTTAACAATTGTATTACGGTATGGAAGTAGAGATGCATCTAAAATGTGCAGGATGACGGACAAAGCCCAGATTTGAGGAAGCCTGATATAAATCTTTAACAATATGCTAGAATAAGTCATCATCAAAACGGTAAATAGTGAAAGCAGTTCTACTAAATAAAAGAGAGGTCTATATTTTCCTCTCACATTATTTTTCTTTAAAAAACATTCATTTTGCTAAAACTTTAACCTGATTAAATGTCGGACAGGTAGGAAAAAGGTTTGAGCATCAGAAAATAATAAGCAGAAATAAATAATAAACAATCATTTATAACCAAACAGGTTATTTTAGAAGTTTAAAAAAACATGGATCATGCAGATTGTTTCCTCATTAAGTGAGCAAACATTGCAAGGCTTCTAAACGATCCACAAACCACAAGAAGAGACGCAAAATATGGAAAGAGATGTATCCTCTGCTGTGATTTGTGGCTGAGGTTTCCCACAGTGGGTTAATCGAACTGACTTCCACACTTTCTGGAGTCATGCATGTCATGTCTGTGTGTGTGGACTAAACTCTAGTGAGACAAAAAGTTGGTAATCTCTGAAATCACTCAATTCCTAAAACATGCTTCTGTACACTCAACTGTCCAATAATCTAATCCATTCAGGATAGAAACGCAAAGGATAATCGCATTAGTGTAATCATGCTGACCACATGGGGTTTAGCTGCTTGGCTTTGAGTGGATTTTAGGTTGAAGGTACTTTGCAATGAGGCATTACAGCTCATAAGGCTTGTTAGCTTTAACCTTAATAAATATCTGTTTCTGTTACACAGTTCTTTGAACCCCATACCCTTCAGGTCTAAACAGGTCCAACAGCTAACAGGAAAAAAAGGATGTTAACCAGCTGTGAACAAAAAGGATATGGCTGAACTGTCAAATAAGGCACTATAAAGGAAAAATAATTCCCCCACCCACCTCAGAATGTTCAGTTCAGGTGTTTTAATCTCTAACTTGGTAACGTGTGTTTAAATTCCAGTACCAAAGCATGCAGACAGATTTAACATGTGAGAGGATTGATTGATCTCTTGAACCCATTGTGGTTCCATGTAACCAAAATGTCCTTCTATATACGCCACTGCCCAGAGGAAGATTATAACACCTTCAGGGAAGTGATTGGATATGAAAACAACTCAGCCATCCAAAGTTGGGTGACAGAAAGTGTGTACTGCCAAGGTAGTCTCACTCCCAAGGCATCAAAAATCTTCACTTGGTAAACCCTCTCAATTTATTGACATGCACAGTGATTGAGAGGTTTTTTTTTAGAGGAATTTTTCTTCAAAAACTAAGGAAAACAGACAACAGGCTAAAAGATGCATCGGCACTGAACTACTGAGGTGTCAGTCTGCTCACCAAATGATGTTTAATCATAAAGGGTCAAATAAAAAGTCAAATTTAAAGATATTTTTCATTGAAAACTTGCATAATGTCTCTTTAAAGTTGTTGGAAATGTACACAAGTCGAGAATGTGGCACTGTTCCTTAAAGATAAAAACCAACAAAAGAAGACTCCTTCCACATACACACAGTGCAGCAGCTTGCGCGCATGTCTGCTGAACACGGCCTCCTTAACATCCTGTGACAGAACCAGACTCCGAAAGAAAGAATGGATTATATATCAATAAGACTCTGGACAAATCCTTGACGTCACACTCCGTTTAAAAGCTTGAAGCGGGACGAAGTTCTTTCTCTTATGCAGCCGGTCAGGAGAGAAAATAAGCTCACGTGAGTCCTTTAACTTCTTTTTCATCTGAGCTTCGCTGGCGAGGCGGACTAAACTTTTCCTGCATTTCAAACTGGATGCAGTGTCAAACTATAATCCATCGGAAGATGAGGAAAACAAGGTGTCTTTCGCTGTATGGCGCCCTATTAATTCCTCTGCAGCCAGAAGCTGGTCCGAGCTGCTGAGAACTGCTACACACCTCTTCAGACACTTGCCCCTTTTTCCCATGGGGACCCCCTGGGATCGCTGTGACTGTGAGTGTATTACTGAATACCTTACGTATGTCCATCAAAGTATCCTTTATTTGCTGCAGCAGACGGATCTAACTCTCTCCGAGAACCATTTGGAGTCAAGAGAACGAGAGAGACGGTTCCACCATCTACCGAAGAAACATTGATGAGAGGCAGAGAGACTGCTCCATTATCTTTCCAAAGAAACCAGAAACGAAGTATCAGCTCAAAGTAAAACCCTCCTTTTTGGTCCTCTAATGTGTTGCTTGAAGACAAAATGGTGTTCATGCTTTGGCGGACGGTAGTCAGAATAGATGGAATTAGATATGTTTAATGAAAAGCTGATTTATGATATTTTATTATAAACAAGGGCTGGTTTTTAATTGTGTGTGTGAATGGCTGCCTTGCTCGATATTTCCTTTTTCTGTCCTAAGGTTAACGTGTTAAAGGTTAAAAGCATCAACTTTATACATCCCACACTTCCCCTTAATCGTTTTTTAAAATAATTCTTATTACTCATTGCCCCTGGTTCAAAGCCCCTCCTCTGTCCCATACCTACTGACATCTTCCGTCACCTGGTCAGCAAACATCTTGTGTCACCTTTGTTCAGTTGAAGACAGCGTCATTTTTCTTTTTCATGATGATTTTTGTCAAGTAGTAGTTTAGCCTACAAATATTCAATTCAGCTTATAGCATTTGAATTGTTACTGATTAATTTCATTTATTAAACTTTTACACAATATACCAGGGATACCCATAAATTATGTATGTTTTGGCATCTCACATGCAAACCTCATGCTGCACACAATCAAACTATGAATGAGTATATTTCTGTCCATAAAGAAGAGTCCCTGCTGCTGACTGCCAAATTACAATGATTACCTCACTGCTCCAGCTACTGCAAGCCATAGGGATCAAGAGTAATAGGAATAGCAGTGGTTGCATAAGCTGAATACTGGAGTATCTGTTAAATCATGTCCTTTTCAACAGCTTTTAAAATTCTGAAGTGGTTATGAATGTGTCAGCATGGAGAACACTTTATATTCACACTTGCTTTCTGCACGAGGTGACAGACTGAGGCTGGCGGCTGTAAAATTGAGTTATGCCACACGTCATTGTGTTTAAAATCTCTGTGTAAGCATCCAGCTGAATTACACAGTAAATTTGTGAATAGCAGGCTGCCTGACAGACGGCATGAGCCCCTCCAGCAGGGTAAGAGAGAGAGACAGGGATGGAAGCAGGAAAAACATCCTCATTTGATAAAGCGAGACTGATAGCGGTAATAATACAACATCCATATAACTCTTTTCAAATACACTGCCTTGAAAAATATTCATACCCAATAAACTTGATTACTTTTCATCACAATAGCTCTACAAATGTTTTATTTACTCTCTTGCTAAGATGGGTAGGTAAACTTGCCCAAGTACTTGAATATTTTATTTTAAAAGAATGTAGTTTTTGGAGATGTTTTCTTCGATTTTGTCATGATTCTGTGCATCAGCTCTGGTCTAATTAATTGGTCATCTCCACCTGCTCAGCTGCTCTGCTCTCAATTAACTCTCATCAGTTCGACCTGCACATCTGCCTATATAAACCTGCATCAGACCAGAAGCTGGTGCCAGATTATTGTTGAGCCTCATGGTGTTGGGATCCGGAGTTTCTGTGTTTTCCACCTTCCTCCAGCAGAGCGCGCCGTGGGTCTCCTGGGCTGGAGCCCTCAGCACACCTGG
>JAUZNJ010037911.1:0-11280 GCA_034780135.1 Jordanella pulchra | reverse complement strand
AGATAGAGAGAGAGTGTAACTGGTTTTCAGTAAACCAAATTGAGTCCTCTATAAGAAAAGTTATCGTGAGTCCAGACCAACTTAACAACCATACAGACTGAACAAACTGCATCTTTCATTGAAATGAGTTACTTTCTAGACTTAAATTTCAAAATTTTTCTGCAGATTTTGTAACGTTATGGACATCTGACCATAAAATATGAACAAAAAAAATGGCTTGAATAATAGTTAGATTTTTTACCTAAGTAAATGTAGAAGGTAGTCGTTCAAGATATGACTGAAGTAAGTGCAAATGGCCACTCAAATACTGAGTATTTGTTATAATATTAATGATTACAATGATGTAATCAGATAACTATGTCCAATTTTTTTGTGTTTTAAAGTAAAAAATTAAAATTACAAAATGACTAATTAATAACTGATTACAAAAATAACAAATTCAGGCAAGAGAAACACTTTCAATTCTTCATCAAAAGCTTATAAGAAAACAATCCTAATAGTAGGTTATGTATGTCAGTAAAAGATAAAGAAACTCCAGATAAAATATTTACTTTTTAACTCTATTTTCACCTGATCTCTGAATAGCTCAAATTACTCAATTAATCAGAACAGTTATTTAAGAGTGGTGATACTCTCACAAGAATATTACCTAAGTAAAATCAAAAGATACTGCTAAAGACAAATGCTCCAAAACTTTTTTTCTGACCTTGAATACATTGTATTGTGTACTTTGAGTCTCCAGGAGAGCAGAATATTTAAAAAACAGTCCCTCAAGGTGCCATATAGATCCTTTAATATCCTGTTTTCCTCTATTCTCTATGTTGTTTTTCTTTTTTTTTTTTCTTTTTCAGAGCAGTTTTATAGTCCAAGTTCAATGATGGCAAAGCTACATCCAAATAAAGTTCAATTAAAGAAAAAAAAAGGTGTATTGAAGTGACGTGACATAAAATTTGAACCAGGATGGCACTTTTGAAAGATGTGAGAAAGATTCAGGTGGAAAAAAGAGGTTGATTAACTGATATCAGGGTGTGTGGTTCTTTGTGGTATATTTTAGATTGGTTCTATAATAAGGTGGCGGCTCCGATAATTGGAAAAACTTATTTTTCCCTACATGACTCGCTGTCTTTAACATGTAATTTAAAAGATAAATCCAGCTGCAATTAACTACTGTTGCAAATGTATGGCTGTATTTATTTTATCTTTTATTCTTTGATCAGACCCGTTATGATTTCACCATTTGTTACGGAGTTCTGTTGATCCTGGCCGTGGATGCTATCATGTTTGGGTTCTTCTGCACCTTCTACTTCTCCCACGTCTCCAGCATCGTCTACGGATGTCTTGGAGCGCTGCTGTATTCTCTGGTAAGAGCAGAGATTTACTTACACAACACCAGCAAGGCTGACTGAACAGATCCACATTCCCACTTCTTCTAAGATCTTATCGAAGATGTTTTCAGACGGTGAACGTTAAAAAGATGTGATTCTTGATTCAATGTTGCGCTGATGAGATGTAGTTTAGTAACTAAACAAATTCCACATTATTCATTTAATGAAACTTCATGTGAATTAAAAAACAAGTACAATCTGCAGACTTAGTGTTTAGGCTGTAAAATGAGGCAGTAAATAATTAGCATAAAACCAACAGGTTACTTTCTAGGATATTAGTTTTGTAGAACAGCATTTAAAAATTACAGAACTATAATAAAATTATTGTTCGTTAGGAACATATGAAGTTTACTATGCATTTCTTATCGTCGTCAAGTTTGATATTAACCATTTAGAAAAATAAAGCTTTGATTTATAAAAATGAAACAATTGTAAACATTGTATGAAACTGAAACAAGAAATGTTATTTTTGTTTTACCCTAAGATTAATAATTTACTTCACTGACGGAAAGAGGTAAATATTTTATTTTTAAATACAACACAAGACTATTTCGATTGAGTTATGTCATAACTGACTAGATATGCTTGTTTTACAAGTTTACAATGCAAAACGTGTTACCCTGATCCCTGTCAGTTTGTAGAAACATGAATATATTACATCACCTGTGGGTCACAACATATCTTCAGATGCATATATCAGCCATGACTGAAATATGCCTAAAACAATTCAAAGTCAAAGCCTGTATAGGAGAGCTGGGAAGGACATTAGGCTCCAGTGACACCAGGAATGCTGTTTAGGTATAATATAAACCTTCTTATAATATGGCTGTGAATCTCTAATTTCTCGCTTGCATTAAAACTTTCCTTTCCTCCCTCAGTTCCTGATGGTCGACTGTCAGCTGATGATGGGAAAGATGAGCTACCGGCTAAGTCCAGAGGAATACATCAACGCTGCTCTCATGATCTACCTGGACATAATCCTCATCTTCATCTACCTGCTGGGGAGGAGATGAAGCATTCAAAGCAATGTAACAACCTAAAACTATCAAAGGCTCTTTATAATTAAACTGTGCTGAGCTCATTTTTTTTTTTTTTTTGAGAAACACATTTACACAAATAAAGATTATTTTTCTTTACGCTGCATTTTATTGCTTCGTACCTTCTAAAGCAGTTTCATGATCAACAACTTTTCAACACATCACAGATAATGTGTTTTAGCAGGCACAAATAAAGCAGGATGGCATGAAAAGGCTTTTATTTGAAGGAGGACAGACAAATAAAGAAGCAACAGAAACGAAATGTAGTGCAAATGTTCCCTCCTTCATGTCAGGCAGCTTCCATGTTGTTTTTTAAACTCTAAATTTGCCTCTACTGAACAAGAAGCAAGTGTAAAATGATTGGGTGAGTTTTAGCAGCACAGGGATGTGAGTAACCAGTAAAACCTCACGAGATAAACAGTTACAGCTTGTATGTTCGTTTTTTTCTGGACACCTGAACCTTTTAACATCCAGTCTGAGCCGTTTTAACTTCAGATCTTTCAACTCTTTGGATCATTAATATTGATGCAATCATTAAGGTATCTTTAATGGGTTTAAAAAGCCACTTCCCTTCAAATCAAACATTGATTCAGTTAAAGGTCATAAGGCTTTAATTACCTTCAGTGGTAAATGTTGACTTTAAATATGGATCCATTTTATTGGATATCAGGAATTTATCCCACAAAGCATTTCATTAATAAAATGATCCAACTAGACTAAATCCAAACTTTAAAGATTATTCCTTTTTGAATTCTTCCAAGTCTAACTCAGTAAAAAAAGTAGTGATTTCTGTAATCTGTAAAAAAAAACCCCCTGAAAATAAAAAGGAACATTTCCCCGTAAACAAACGGACAATATTCCAGACCGGACATCATCAGATCGCTCTTCACCACAGTGAGGAGTAGTTAAACTGGATCCGCAGCAGGTACCTCATCCGGGTCTGAGCTGGGCTGTAAACGATGAACTCGTTGTAGAGCAGAGAGTAACCGCCAGGGTTATAAACCTTGGTTTTAACAGCCGGACCCATCGGAACCGTCGCCCCGTTCCTAATGGAGAAGGAAACACAGACAGGGTGTCAAATGGAAACAAAAAGCTGCATTATTTAAACCCGTGACATAATTATTAACACAGAAAACAATCGTTTTAATAATGATTGTGACTGATAACATGATCTGATAATTACAAATAATTCAGTGGTTCTCTTATTGGTCCCTTATTTCTTGTAATATCTTATCAAACAACAAATAAATGTCTTAGAATATATTGATTGATTAAAAGTCAGACAAAGATATTAAAAGATGTTTTTAACAGTGTCATGAAACATTTATTATATCCTTTATTTAACTTAGGTAAAGCCTCTCTGTGAAAATAAAAATAATATTTTTTCCAAGAGCTATATAGCAAGACAGGAAGTTACAGGAAGGACCCTCACCCTGGTTATGTAATACAGTATTCTTCAATAAACGCCAACAAATATAATTAATTAACTGATCAGTTAAGAACATTAAGTTAGATTTTCTTTGTATTTTTAAAGATGACCTGAAAACCAGTAAAAGCTGTACATTCAACAGTATTTTACTTCAGACAGTTAAACACCAGCTCACCCTAAATGACAATAGTTTAAAGCTTAAAACTGTCTAACTTTTAAACCAGGGCCTCTCTCAGGGGCCAAATGAATGAAGACCCTGCTATACCTCCCAGAACCTACTGGTTTGACAATAAAGTATCTTAATTATATTTTCTGTTGCTTTATACATCAACAGCATCAAGAGCTCTTGTTTGGGATCATAGCTGCAAAATATTTTGAAGAGGCAACAGAGAGCTTTACGATAGCAGTCGTATCCCTCGAACGTTTCCTTAATTTGTCAGTTTTAAGCAGCTGGTTTAGTGGATTTTGTTGGGATTCGGTGAGATGAAGCAAAACAAAGCAAGAGTACAATCCTGGAGTTGTTTACTGAATCCATTCATCCATTTTATGAGCATAGCCACTACGCACCACAGTAGCATTGCTGAGTTTTGTTGGATAGAAAAAAAAACCAGAATGACCATTTGGGAATCCTTTGAACCGGGTCATTTCACCATGCTTTGAAAGCTCTCTTTCTGCTAGTGGGATGTTAGCGTATGTGTTGACCTGCCTACGAGCACTCAGCGTGAGTCGATGATCGTATCTGAAGGTCACAGGGGTTCATGCTTTCACAGTGCTTTTCTAAGGTATAAATAAGGAGGTAGATGTGTTTAAAAACACAGCTTCTGCTGCCTTTTTTTAAAAGTCAGTCTATCGGCCTAATTTCAGTTTAATTCTGAAGACTTTCAGTGCAACCAGTGTTTGCCATGCAGTGTACTCGGCAGAGCCCCGGGGGTGGGAGTCAAAGGGCCGACACACTCATAAAGAATGAGATTAGGGAGAAATTTGAGCATGACCTGAATTACAAAGCAGGATATAAATATATTGTAAATCTAACTTTCAATAAAGTTTCTTTTTATCTGTTGCACTAAATAAGCACAAAGCTTCAATCACTTAATCCCCTCATAATGTGTTTGCCTGTGATTGGCTGAATGCAATGAGTCTAAAAATTCAAACATTACATAAGGTTAACAGCGGACGCATTTCAATGACATTTAAACAACCATTATTTTAGTTTTGATTCAGGTTTGCATGACCCCTCGACCCCCCATTCAGCCATGAATACAGTTTAAATAATATCTAAGAGGAAACCATTAAAAGGACACGAGCATCTTAACAATTAAAAACCTTCTCTTAAAGATGACAAAATCTGGTTTTAATGGGCAGATTGAAAACGCTATCAACGATGTGGATTTCCTGAACCTGATATTATCACATCAACAATTATCACGTTATCAATGTTATTAAGCACCCAGTTAGATTTTTGTTCACTTCTGTCTCTGTGTCTCACAAAGGAAAACAATTCCCCACATTTGATGGGGATAGATTATAAAAAGGTTACTATTAAGAAGCAAAACAAAAACAACAACCGGGGCGGCTACAAAGCAAAGCCTCGGTAAAGTATTCCGTTTTTAAAAAGTTTTATAGTTTATGTACAGTTCTGCCCCGCCTGCTATGTATGCGCTGTGCGACTCCAGACCTGACTGTTTTCTCTTGCGATTGACAGATTTTATGACGTATTTTCCCTAAAACGGGATGTGTTTTACATTGTAATTGCTCCTCTCAGATCCAGGAAATTGCAGCTAAATCGTTGCAAGGTCCGATTAAAATACGCCTGGAGTCAATCTCAGTTGGAGCCATGCAATCCCCCTGCAGAAAATCGTGTTGGTTGTGTTGATTTTCACCATCATAGAGTTTTGTTGTTTTTTGACTCTATTAAAGCTCCGCTCTCCTGAATCAGTGAACGCTGCAGAGGGAAAGCAGCATAAGAAGAAGTGAAGCCAGGTCAGGCCATTAGACGCTGAGTCATAGCAGAGAAAGGATAATTCAGCATCAAGTATTTGTATTTTACTGTGTTTTTCTATCTCTACTGAAAACTGCGAGGCTCTGTAACAAAGGTTTGACGTTTACCCAGAAAGCTTTAAATGGGAAACATACAGACAGACAGGAAATGACAGAGTGTGATGTCTGAATTGAAGTCTGATTGTCTAAGGTGTAGGTGTGTAGAAACTGACAGTGTGACGGCGTTTTTGGGATCAGGTCCTGTCTGACCCAGGCCTTTGGTGCTGTGTTTTCCAGCAGGCAGGTTATGGGCCTCGTAGTTGGCATCCAGCAGCTCGTAACAGTCTCCCAAAGCGACCTGCAGACAGACATGTTGACACATATGATAGTGCTGAGTTAAACATGAGGGCAAAACATCCAACGTGGCGTCACGATGAGTCCCTCAACAAACAGCAAGACCGGCAAATATCAAAAGAGTTTTGGAGAAGCGAGATTCTTCCAGAAAGAGATATTTCATTATTATGTAAAGAGATTTTTACTCGCCTCACACAGCAGCAGAAACCCGACATGGTTGCTCTGACTGGCATGACAGTAGTTTGCACTTTTTGATGACATGTCTGCAAAGTAGATGCCTTTACCAAACTGAAAGGGAAAAATCAGAATGTGATATTATTTTTATGTTTTATAATAAATGTAAGGTTTTATGTACAAAGGAAATTTGCCAAGTTTCCTTTTTTCCTCCCATTCATTTCAGTTACACTTTAATCTTGGGAACAACTTACTAATCCTGTTGGAAAAATTAGCTTGATTGATGCACCGATGAGAGGAACACAACTTAGACACCTCCCCACTCAACACATACAGAAAAGCAGAAAGAAACTTTGTTTCTGTCTCTCTGTGCTTTGAACTATTTTAGGTTTGGCTTACAGTTAGCTTTCAACACAGGATCGAAGATGGAAACTCAGCTCATCACAGCCTGGCACCAGCTCGAAAAAAATGTTTAAACACTCGATACGGAAATAGGAAATTGCAATAAGTTCCTGTGCAATAAAGTGAGTCTGAGGAAATCATTAAGAGAGCGGTTTCTTGTTATGTTTTTCATGTAAAAATACACCTTTTTTAGACTCAACATTTACAGTATCAGTCATTTAGGAGCACAAAATAATATAAAATATACTTTTTTATAAGTTCATTAGATATTGGTGCTGTGGGCATGTTTTTGATTTGAACCCAGAGGAATCTGAACCAAAAGGGGATTAATGAAGGGAAACGCAAGGGAAGGAAAAGGGAAAATGAAAGGAAGGATATGGAAAAGGGTGTAAGACACAATGGAGGAAATGAGGGCAAAAAGTAAAGAAGGGTTAAAAGAATGACAGAGGAAAGGAAAACAAGGAAAGACTCGAGGGAGAAAGGTAGGAGAATAGAGATGGAGGGAAAGGAACAAAAAGCACAAGAAAGCAAAGGACACAAGGGAGAAAAAAGGCAGGATGATTAGAAGGAGGAAGGAAGGACACATGGAAGGAAGCACTGGAAAAAGAACAGGAACGGGATAAACTCTGAATACTGCTATTATCTTCTTGCTCTATACTAAACCAGATCTAGAATAAAATTCTAGAGTTTAAAAAAAACCAAAAACTTTGGAAAACATGAAGAGATCCTGATAAAAATTCAAACAGATTTGTATTTTTTTTTTTTATTTCAAGCTGATTATTGTAACAGTTTTATCAATACTGCTTTTACTGCTAAGAAACTACTGACTGAATCCTTTATATGATAATTGTTGAGAATTGAGTTTTTAAACAGAAAAAAGTCCTAAGAAGTTAATAAATTCATGTATTTAAAAACAATACGCCATCTTCGTACCATATAACCAGTGCTGGGAGCCTCAGGCGGCGCCACTCGGAGCCCCTTACTGAGGATGCCGACCCAGTTAGTCAGACGGGAGCCGTGCCACAGGAGAGTCCTGGTCAAAAGACAAACACAGATCAACAATAGGGCCGCTTCACTTCCACTAACATCAACGAGCCAAACTGAAAACCAACAAGCAGAACTGAATCAAACAGCGGTTTTGGTTCTACCCACTTGTTATGCAAGTGTGAGAGGAAGTTGTCGCTCTCTGCGCCTCTGTCCACTGAGAAGATGTCGAGGAGCGTCATGGTGTAGTCATTGTGAGTGGGGGCGTGGGTGGACTGCAGGTACTGTTCTATCAGCTTCACAAAGAGAGGAGAAAATAGATTCAAAAAGGATGAAATGTGTTGCTATAGGATGTTGGAAGGTCCTGGACCACATTCTGACAATATCTAAAGATGAGAAATCTGACTTATCTTAAAGTTTGACTCTTACCCAAAAAGATTAAACAGCTGCAGCAAATTAAACCGACATATATAAGATCCTCCTTCTCTTTCTTCATAATCATTTCCTTCTTAACAGATAAATAATTCTTATATAAGAAAGCCCTGTCACATTTCTACAGATTTTTGTTGTCATTTCTTGTCAATGTTTAGATGCAAATCAAGCACATTTTAGTTATAATGTTTCAAACGTTGTAAGGAAGAAACAGACAAAGTCTGTGTTTACTACTGTAATACTTGAAAGACTTCATTTTGAGTCCCTTTAGTCACTGAGAGTACAGAGAAAAATGGAGGCGAGCAGATAATTCAATGAGACTTCCAGATGATTCCTGGAAACTAATTTAATTCATTTGATTATTTTTGCTGCTAACCACAGAGCAGGGTTCGCATCCCAGGGTTAACATCAAACGCAAAGACTTTTTTTTTTGAACAAATGTGACTTTTTTCATCACAGCGTTGGGTAAGAAATGACCTACCTGCCTTTCAATTTTAACTGATTTTTGTGATGAGATGGAAAAATGCAGCTTCACTCAGACTTTTGACTGTGATTAGCTTGTAGCGGGCTCTTCAACGGGAACAATGTTCATTTTTTTGCAGTCTTTTGAAAACCGCATAGCTTTCTTTGGCATGGATTGATTAATTTGTGCGATTTTCATGTACGATTCGATGGCTGACTCTACCAATTCATCCACAAGAAAACACACACTGATGAATCTGGTGTTAACCACACATTTACTATGCTGATTAGAAAGAGGAAACGTAAGACTGGAGCTCTGAGAAAAAAAACAAGACTGCGGTCATCAACCATGTACAAAAACTAAAAAAAAAAAAAGAAAATCAGGAACTTTGCAAGCTATTTGTCTTTTATGTGTCCTTGAAAAACTTTTCAGACGTAAAATCATTTTTTCAAACTGAAAAATGTTTTAAAGACATCATCTACTAGAGTTCTACTCTGATAAAGTAATTATCAGAGAGGAAGCTAACATAAAGTAGCAACAATTGCGGTAAACTCAGTTTTGTTGACATATTATCATATTAATTAGCTAAAATGTCATAAAACGCAACTGAAAACTTTAAACATAAAAGTATTGAATCAATTCAAACAAAAATTCATCCTATTAACTGACTGAGCTGCAGCCTCAATCACTGTTTAATACAGCCGCGTTGGCTCCCCCTGCTGGCTATGATGAGTCAGTATTTTGATAAAACATTATGAGGCACTTTGGTTGAAATAAATGTTTGATGAATTGTATAAAAACTGCATTAATTAATTCATTTATTTTCTTCCTTTTGATCTTTTTGGCCTTGATCATTTATAGCAAACCAACCTTGAACTCATGGCTGCTGTGGTCCAAAGGCTGCAGCTGGCACTGCAGGGAGTGGTACTGACGGTCCAATGGATGCTCATCACTGTCTGCATTGGACTGGGCCATTTTCACTGCAATCTGGATATCACTTAGTGCCTTAAAGGAATAAACAACAACAAAAAAAGAGCAACTTTTATACATAGTAATGTTTTTCAGATAAGTAAAAATATCACTGATAAGGCTGAGATGTTTTACCTCCAACAGAGCTATTTTTTCTTTCAGTTCTTCTTCTGTTTTAATCATCGGGGGAGTTTTTAACCTGGAGAATATATTTTCTTTTGTTAGAATTTTTCCTTTCTTCACAGGGGCTGATTCACATATCTTACCCAAAGTCATGAGGGATGCGGGTGTAAAACTGGTTACAGGCTTCCAGCAGATCCCGAGAGCTGCCCTTTTTCTTCAGACATGACTCAATTTTCTTCAGGGCTTCATATCCGGCACGAATCTGCTCCGAGGTCAGTTTTCCTGGAGATAGAAAGATTAAGTCTGTCTTATAACCTATCCCAGCATATTTCACCTTTGATTTGATCCATTTAAGTCTGACTGACCAAGAGGAGCTTTTTTGGTGTCAAATTTCATTTCAAGCACACACTCCTCCATGGCTTTCATGTCACAGATGAGTTCGAGGAGAGAGTAAACCTTAGGATCCAGCTTGGAGGGCTGCTTTTCGGGGGCAGAGTCAACTGCTGTTGTGTTCTCCTGAAAGAAAACAAAAGGTTAGTTTTATATCGATCAGACTGGCTGCTTGTACACTTCATTAACCAGCAAGTGGTTTAGTTGCATCATCAGATCTGAATTAGGTGATCTGTCCACACTTCTCGGGGTTTCTTCTGAGTTTTTATTTTAAATTTACTACTTTTTTTCTGACTTAAATTTCCAGATTTCTCAGCCCTGTATAGTCTAACAATAGTTTTAAGGTGGATATTTCCACAGTGGAAGAGGCCTTAAAGGAACAAGGGAAAAAAGAGGAAAGTAGGACACAAGGATGGAAAGAAATAAACTGACCAAAAATGACAAAAGGAAGGATAGAAAGAAGTTACCTTGCAAGTAAGATCATTTGTCACAATATTTGTGAATTCACAAACTCCCAAAAATACATCTTGCCAGGAGCCGGCAGATGCATTAGTCTCTAGACAGAAATGTTTTTAACGAAGGAAATGCAGGGATGTGTATGACATCAACACGTCAACCAAAGGCAGAAAGCTGAAGGAAAAACAAACATGGCTGCACCGGTTTTAGCTGGAATAGCCTCTATTTCTTTTTGAAGAACAAGCTAAAGGATCCAATTTACACCTTTGTGATCCCTCGACCAAGTTTAGTAAAAGTTTGATTTATCAATTAACGCCACTAGTGGTGAAACAAATCAAGCTGCGACTGCTGCCGTGATTGGCTAAAAAACTCGACATGGGAGGCAGGTACCCAATCAGCTGGAAGAGTTATACTGAATGTCCCTCCCTGTTGTATTTTGAATCTCTAAACAGTTTCTACATGAGGCTTCCCAGATCTATTTGTGTAGTTCAATTTGAATTCTACATGGAGAAGACGCAATATATATGAAAGAAGTTTGGCACAGGATGCAAAGAAGGAAGGAAGGAAGGAAGGAAGAGCATATAGGAAGAGAAATAAGGAAAGAAGTTATGTCTGAAGGTGAAACAGTCGAGAAAGAAAGAAAGAAAGAAAGAAAGAAAGAAAGAAAGAAAGAAAGAAAGAAAGAAAGAAAGAAAGAAAGAAAGA
>JAUZNJ010037909.1:0-11280 GCA_034780135.1 Jordanella pulchra | reverse complement strand
CATAAAAGAATGAACAAAACCTTGTTTACATAGACGATTGAAGAGAGACAGGCGGAAACAAAGGAGACAATCCAAGGGGTTAAAAAGTAACACCAGAAGAACACAAGAAAAAGCAGGATATTGACCTAATACTAATTAAACAAGAAAGCAGGTCATTAGAACTTAACAAAACAAGAAAATGCTTCATTAATTCAGGTCAGAATCAATCACACAGTGCCCATTTAATGTTATTTGGGATTTTAACTAAAAACTAAACATAGATTATGGCAAACTATTTGTAAAGTGCACATAAGAAGACAAATAGCAAATATATTTTATTTAACATCTAAAAAAAGCTTTAGTGAGCCTTTGTGTTTAAGCCACTTTACTTTTTGCAAAAATAGAAAGATTGATCTTTTAAAGCATGTCTGCCTGCCTAATATGTTGGGCAATCATAGTGTGATTAAGAAAAGCAGCCAACAATGCACATTACTCTGAATACACCGTCCCTGTGGTGAAACACAGGGATAGCAGGGATGCTTTCTTCTGCATACATAGGGAAACTAGTCTGTATTGATAAGAAGATGGAAAAGGGTGAATAACTAAAGGGCAGCACTGAAAGAAAACATGTTAATGCAAAAGATTGGAGAGTGGGAATTTCCTCTTCTAACACTAGAACAATAATAAATGTAAATCCAGAGCTACAGTGGAAGGGTTTAGATCAAAGCATATTTATGTGTTCGAATGGCCAAGTTGAAGACCAGACCTAAATTGTTTAGGGATGTGTAAAACTGGTTCTAAAAAACTTTGAACTGACTTCCAGCTGCAACTTCAGTGGTTCTGTTGTATTGACTCAGGATCTGAACACCAATGGTTATTAGAGTACTGAGAATTCAAATCTAAAGACCAAGTAAGAAAGGTCTTCCCCTTTACAATTCTGCATTACTTTCATACATTTCCAGTAAAATACAATAAGATTTGCTGTGATTTGATAAAATCTTAAAACATTTAAGAGGTTTAATGAAGTTTTTAAGTGTCTTTAAAATACTGACATTATTAGATTAGTTCTCCATAGTTACCTTGTGTAAAGGTGTTAGAAGCTATCAGGGAAGGAAATGATTTTTATATTAGTGATGAAATAAAAATAAATACTTATTTGAACAATTATGATAAAAGGAATTAAAATATTGACTTTTTTTCATTTTCTCATTTTGAAAGATGCACATTTTCCTCATTAGAGTTTGTAGAATTGTCATTTTTAGTACAGAATATTGCAATAGCTATAGAGCCAAAATGGCCTCATTACTGACACCTCACATTAGTTCGTGTGCATTTCTGAGTGTGTGTTTGTGCTCTCCTGTTTCCAGGTTTTACTAAGGGGAAATATGGGAGCTTTGAAGAATCTCATTTGTTTTTCTTTAGTTTGTTTTGCCTTCCAGCTCTGAATATCCTTCGAAGTTTGAAGAAAATCATAACTAAAGCAACGCTTTACCTATCTCAAAAACAACCCCTTTTACTCCCCAAAAGAATCCAGACTTTGTTTTTTTTTCTACACATGTCAAATGAAGGCAAAGTTTCTATCTATCTATCTATCTATCTATCTATCTATCTATCTATCTATCTATCTATCTATCTATCTATCTATCTATCTGTCTGTCTGTCTGTCTGTCTGTCTGTCTGTCTGTCTGTCTGTCTGTCTGTCTGTCTGTCTATGCTTAGAAAGTGATTTTTTAGATTTTAACTTTTCCGTTGTACATCTATGATGTAGCAGCTCTGAAAAATACAAGTAAAACGATTTTCATATTTATGAGTGGCAACTGAGAAACTTTCTGAATGATGTGCAAGGAAACTGGTTTAGATGGTGCAACAGGAAGTAAGGAAGAGATATTATTAAAGTACTGCTGTTGAAAATACTGCAATGTATCCCGGTGAGTTTAAATTGCTTTCATCTCGTTTACTGGGCTCACACCGCTCAGTCAGGCTATGCAGCCAAGTGGGGCGGCCTTGACTGGAAATATCCCTTTCCTATAGTTTGACAGGCTCATTTAGGTCTAAAATGTGAGGATCTTTTGCCCACACAGCTTCTCTGAGTCACTCCACACACAACTGGAGGTATGCTTAGTGTTGTCCTCAGTGTGCCAGCAAAGTACAATCACAAATAATGATCACTTATCACTTGCACATGCATGACTCCATTAGGATCTTATTAAAAAATCCTCTCAGTTCTAATTCTTGTCTTTGCCTCTGTGACACCATTAGCAAGTGTGCAAATAATCTCTGTAAAGAGGGAGCAATTAGAATTTTAAGTACATAAGTTAATGCATAATTTTGCCTCTGGATAGAAACTAAGAGGTACTGTATATGTGCATTTGTCATATTAAGGGGACCACCAGGACAGTGAGCATGTTATAATGGAGCTAAAAAGATGGAGGTGGCTGCATAATGATGCATTACAGCTGTTAGAGCTAAGGGTTACCGTAGAGACTTAATTACAGCACTCTGCATGTTCATGATTTTTTCCTGTGCAACCATCATAAACCATCACTTACGTTCATGTTGGCCTTCAAAGAAATAATCTCAGCACTTAGTCTGCTTTTTTTTATGAGCAGAGTTTAAATGCTGCTGCTAAATAGGTTTTTATTTCTATTGATCTTAAGCATAAAGAAGATTAATGAATGTTTCAGTGGTTTGTACTATTTATATCTTATAGTATAAGAAGCTGTGAAAAAGATTTAAATTCTTACATGTGTTTTCTGCTTTATTTATCTTTTTGTTGCTTTAATGTTGTTAGATAATCATAACAAGTGTTGTGGGTCTAATATAACCTCAGTAAATGCAAAAAGGTGTTTATAAAATAATAATCCTCAGAACAACAGTTCCCAGCAGTAAACAGACAATGGGTCTTTTACAGCCCTGTTAAGAAACATTGGCTAATTTTGTTTTCAGAAATGTTTTAATTGAGCTACTTTTGAAGGTTTCTAAGATTAAATGTCCTGTTTAAAGTCATGCTGTCTTCAAACTTTGACTCGTTACTTCTTTTCTCTTTCTGAGCAGTTCAGACTTGCTGCTCTGCTTTAGATCATTGGCCTGCTTCTTAATCCAAAACACTTGAGCTTAACCCTGTGTCCTCTTTCAGCCTTTTCTGATTGAGAACCAATTTTGGTCAGCTGAGGATTACCACTGATTTGTGATTACATCAGCTCTATATTTGCTCCTGAAAATGAACCAAAACACAAGGTTAACCAGAGTTCAAATATTTAACATGGGAAGACGCTATATTTTTACATATGGTCAAGTCTGTTGGATAGATTTTTTTTTTCTCTTCAATGAATCCTTTTGGAAAAACCTTTTCTACATTAAAAAAGTCTTCTTTGTCTGCAAATAAATTTTGTTTAAGGATCTGAAATATTTAACTATTATTAAAAAAAACCCATAACAGAAGGATCTATAAACCGACAAATACTTTTAGAGCATGTATCATTCATAATTACACCTAGAAATTTAGGCATTGCATATTTCCATGACTCAAAACAAAATAACAGACACGCTTGTTGATATGTATAAAAAGAGTAATGTGAAACTCCAGACTTTCCACCACTGTTCTCATCACAGCATATCTTACAGCTACAACTGTGATGGAAAAAAGACGTATTGTGCTGTCTTGTCAGTCCCATTATCTTGCTCGGCTTGCAGAGCGACAGCTTTTATATTTCTAGAACATCGCTCTGACTGGATGTAGGCGTCACTCTCCACTCAATAAATTTTAAGACTTTGATAAGCATGAAATAGGAAGGAAAACGACTGCTGAAATTACCCTTTAGTTCACAGACACAGTTAAGCTCATATATGAAGACGAAGTATTACCGCATATGTGCACAACATGCAAGGAACTACATATAGTATAATGTAGAGATAATTTCCCATATTGGAAAAACTGTAAATGTGCTAAATTTATATGGTGCTTTTTGAGTCATTCTGCCCACTTGATGTGATTTTAATGTGCCTGAGGGCACATTAACATGTACAGAGTCAACAACCTTCTAATAACAAGATATACTCCAATCACCAAGCCAGGGTTGTCTAAGATTTCCAATGTTTAGAAGTAGATCTTCAGTTTGTCTTTTTTTTTTGTATTTTGAAAAAAGGAAAGATAAATATTTTTTCTAATCAAAAGCTTTTAAAAAATAAACATTAGAAAAGACAGAGTGGATTTGTGTTTCTATCTACTTCAATGCTACCTACCCCCGAGAAATAGGATTTTTAAAATTTATTTAACATGTTTGTCTGCTGGTTTTGTATTCTGTACTTGAACTGAAACAGTGTTACTTAACACTCCTTCAATACAACAGAGGTAAACAAGAGACTGCTTCATTCTTGCGCCCTCTGGATGTGTTCATTTTGTAAAGTGCATGTGCTTGTACAAAGTACATAGGCCAAACACAATCAGGCAATTTTGGATGTTTTATAAAACTGTAATTGGGGAATTTAAGAGATGTGTGATTAGACAAAACTAGAAAATGTTATCTGTATCTGTAATTAGGTCACATACTGGAAGGCACACAAGCTTTTAAAATAAAACTAAGATGCTCTGCATGTTTTGCAACCATACAGGAGTGTATCATATTTTGATAGATTAACAGTGATCTGGTATTAACGGTAATCTGGTAAATGATGGCATATTTTAGAGCTGACTAACCATTGATATTTTTAACCAACTGTTGCTTCAACAAAGCATTTCCAAAAGGTTACATAAATTAAACATTAGCAAACATAATTTAACACAATGTAAAAAAAAATGCTTTAAGTTAATTAACGAAAAACAAGATAGAACTCCGTTGTTCCTGTAATTCTTCAGTGTAGTCCTGGAAGGATACTGCACCACAATCAGGGCTTGTTTTGCTTCTTTATATATAGATTTTTGTATCTTTTACTTTTACATTTCTTTCATTTTTATGTATGGTTAATCGCTGCAGAAGTGGACTAAAGTTTGGACTTAACACACAAGCCAACTTTGAACGATAACCTGTGTTTCCTGCTTTATTACCTGTGCACTGGAAGTGACAGTTGTAATAAATCATAGGATTTCATTTAATATTTTATTGTTTAATTTTTCTGCATCTAATACCATATAGCACAACTATTCTTCATAATAAGATAGGTCTGCAATTGCTTTCATCTCTTAAAATCAATTATTACTGTCCTCTGATTTTCCCTGAGTCAATTAAAAAGAGCTGGATAATTGGTCCACGATACATAGCTCTCTTCTCCTCTGAACAAAAACAATTTGTGTTGCTACAATTAGCGGCTGCTAACTATGATTATGTTCAACACAGAGACCACAGGGAACAGAACACATTTGCTGTGTTAATTTCTTACATGTTCTGCTACATTTTAATTGATCACAAAACTGCATTAAAATGTTTTTCTTTTTCTTTTTGCCAGACTGAACATTTTGAATTATTCTGTATTCATATCCTCACTTTTAAATCTTTAAATACACAGTTACAGAAGATATAGTAACCTCCACAGTGCAATAAAGCCAGCTTGTTTCATTATTAGTTAAGGATGTCTTTTGAGGTATTTTATCAGCTTTACATTTTTGTAGGACCAAAACTCTGTCAAATTGGATGGAGATTATCTTTGGTCATTGGTTTCCTTTTCTTCCCTTGAATTATCAATTATATTTACGTCTGTACTTTGTCTTAGACATTCTAACATATGAATATTCTATAATATGCCATATAATAAACCTCAAATTCCGTCACAGATTTAATTTCAGATGGACCCTCTTTCCTAATTCCTGCACAGTTGCTTGCACACTATATATATTGGAGGTATAAAAGTAAAGTGGAATGAATACAAATGCATGCCACATATTTCAGTTATGCACCTGTAGTTTTTAATACAGCAAAACTAGAAATGTTCATGGAATAAGATTTATCATCAAAATTACTTTGAGGGTTAAAAAACAATCAAGCTGACAGACTCTGGCTTCCTGATGTGGCCATAAGATTTGAAAAGCCTCTTTGGTTTCAACAACAATTAAGAACTATTAAGTGACTCCTCATAGTCTAGTTAACTTTCTCCAAAGATGTCTTAATCTGATAAGTTTCAATATGTACTGAAAGGCTGAATCACCCCTCATCCTTAAACATTAAAGCCATTTTGAACCTTCACTCTGAGCTTCTTGGTTGGCTTCCATTGGCTGTCTGTTAAATTCTGATCTGATTAAAATGCAAACTGAAGGCATTACCTTTATGTACCTCTGTTTTTCTTTTTAAACACTGTTAAGGGGGAACTAATGAGGGGATCAGTGTCGGATCTCCGATGATGGCTGCAGAGATCCATGAAAGAGGGAGAGAGAGCAAGGACGAGTGGTTTGGCAGACGAAAAGAGAAGATGATATTGCCACAGTGCTAGGGGTATTAGAGAAAGCCATTACTGTTCATCATCAGGCAAATGAAGACTTGTTTAAGAGGAGATGAATGGCCTCATTGTTGTTGTTTTTTTTGGAAAGGCAGCTATTGGGGTTTCATATTTCAATAAATATTTGATGTATTAGGATGTTTGGATCAGTGTGTGGGTTTGGTGGTGATGGAATACTTAATTATTTCTGGCCCTCAGCATTTCAAATTTCTAAAATCTTCAATTTTTTTAAATGAGGAGCAGGATGATGCTGTTTGAATTTCATCTTCCATTTGGAGGAATCTTGTTTTCTTCCTTAAGTTATTCTCTCCATCTATTCACTAATCCTCCTCTCTACTATTTCCTGTTTTATCACACAATCTGTTCTTCTGAAAGAACACACAACTCAGCAGGACTCAGACTAACCAGGCTCGCTGGAAAAGCTCTGTTTGTTCATTTGTTTCATCAATGCTGCTGGCAGGAATGAAAAAAAAAAATCTTAAATTTCACCTTATATTAACTTTTTTTTTTTACAGTGAAATAATGTGCAGTGATGTTGGTTCATGTAAAGTTAACTAGAAAACACACTAACAACTAATCTACAAAATCTAGTGTCATTGTTTTTTTTTTTTTTAAGTTTGCACAATTGTAAGCGGTTAAAAGATTGTAAGGTTGTAAATTGAGTTTCTGAAATCTACTATAAAAATAATGCTAGTTATGAGCTAGCATTCATAAAGGTTTACAAGTTTAACTAAAGCCCATAACGCTCCACCTTCTTTGAATAGATTTATCCAATATTAAAATCTTTGTCTTTTTCTGCGGAATAATTGGTGACGAAATAAATGGCATTATAAAAGAATTATATGTATACTCTGCTTAAGTTACACATGAGCGCTGAGGAGTAATTTGTGACTTCCTGATCTCTGCGCTGTAAATAATTGTAACAAGTAAATTTCTCCAAGCCCTTCTTCATAATTGGAAAGACAAAGGGAAATGCTCTAAAAGTATATTTGACGTGTTTTAATCCTTATAGAGCAGGAGATGTATAGAACAGCATCTGTAAAAGGTTCATTTAGATTAACTTTGAACAAGTTTATTGCAGCACAGTGTACAGTTCTTTACTGAGCTCTAATCAACGTGTTGTATTTTACTGATAACATTTGAAATCAAATATTATCTTTTAAATTATCTGTATAATTACGTATTTTAGGTTGTGATTCACCCAGTGTTCTAAAAATATGGATTCAGTCGTCAAACAATATGTTACAAACTCTTCTCCAATGTAGTCCACCAACAAGTTGGGGAAATAGAGCAGGAACTGTCCTCTTTTTATTACCCAGACTGCCATTGTTCAGGCTGCTGGTATGAACTCTAGTCTCCATAGGACAGATTAGATATAGAAATAAATGGATGGTTGGGGGGGAGGAAGGCATTGATAAAACCCTAAATGACTCAATACCTTAATTTGGAGTCTTAGATGAGGTAACTGACAAGATTAAGGTCATGATTTTAACTGAGGATTACTCAGTTACTCTGTCCTCCATTAATGGAAGTTGAAGCCGTCCTCTAATAGGGACTCCTGCCTGAACTTCTGTGTGTCTGCATGCTCAATGCCCAGTAGACATAGTAGATAGCAACCTGATGTGACAGGACAATAATGTTCCTGAGGCTTGATTGCAGATGACTCGGATAGCTGCAGAGCGCGGTAACAGATGAGAAGGACAACCTCTGGTGGAAAAACTCGTCAGAGGGTTGTGCGCTGTACCATGAACATTTCCCAAAAGGCCTTCACTGGCAACAGAAAAGTAAAACTAAATGCACAACCAGTTTTAAAGAATAAATGGCCAGATGACATGAAAAGTGTACTTTCAGAGTCTGCTACTCTACATTTTTCTCAGGCCTGAAAAGTAAGCTAATAAAACAAAAGCTGGGTTCTTATTTATTACTGTAATATTGCAAACTAATAAATTAGTAGCATGCAACTTTTGGATTAAGTTATGTACTCTGGTAGCAAAGAAAAATATGGATTTGTTCCGCAAATGAAGGCACTGGTTGTGCAGAATATGCAGCACTCAAACAGTGTGTC
This sequence comes from Jordanella pulchra, assembly GCA_034780135.1. NCBI lineage: Eukaryota > Metazoa > Chordata > Actinopteri > Cyprinodontiformes > Cyprinodontidae > Jordanella > Jordanella pulchra. The sequence continues at coordinate 2,810 of JAUZNJ010037909.1, read as the reverse complement.
GTGTTACTGACAACTCACTGATGATCTGTTTGTTTTGGATGATGCATGCCTGGAAATGACTGTGTCTGAGTCTCCGTTTGCAAGGCCAGGAAGTGACATTGAACTTCTTGTCAAAATGGATTAAACCAGTTTTAAACCCGTCATGATCATCTGAATCAAAGTCCTATCCTGTCTCTTAAAAAAAAAACTAAAAACAAATGCCTGTTCTGTTAACTATTAGCTTCGGTTGCATTGGTTTTGTGATTTGAAGTATGTAACAGAATGATACATGCTACAAAATGTCCACATTAGCAAAACAAGTTTTATGAGAAATCTGTTTAGATGTGCATGGCTTGATCATTTTATCTATTTTTTTTTTTTACACAGGAATCTTGGGAAATCTGGGCTCAGAGTATCGTGTTTGGGACTTGGTAAGTCCTCTTTGCCTTAAGCTTTCTCCTCACTGCATCCATGACTTCCTATTCTCCAATCAGCCATTCAGGAATTCATGTGTATCACACAGGAAAGACAAAACCACCACTCCCAGCTCAGTGTCAATATTTAGCATTGCTGTGGGAAGAAGACAACTAAATCAGACACACACACACACACACACCCACCCAGACACACACACACACACACACACACACACACACACACAAATGTTCCCCTGTGCAGCATTCCTATTTCTGGTACCAGTAAGAGATCTCAAAAACAACAGTTGAGGATTATGAGGCACCAAGAAAACATCTAACCAAATATTTCCCTTGCCTTATTCTCAGAGTTCCAAGAAACTAAGATGGAAAAATGGCAATCAACAGATGTTGGGAGATGATATAGGGACTAGAACAATTATCTCACAGTCAAGACCTGTTGTAACCCCCCCTATGATAAGTTTCAGCTACAGAAACTTATGCTTTATGGATTTATCCTCCACGAAACATTATGGAAAGAGCTGAAATCTGAAGTTTAGATCTTTATTTATGTATTCGGCTTATATGACATGTTTATATTTTGGGCAGCTTTTAAAAACACAGAGTGTTGCCCAGTTTTATTTGGTTGCCAGACTCTCTTGTCTTTCCCATTTTGAACAATATCTTATCACCAAGCAAAACAAAAAGTTATAAACAACTAACTAAGTGTCAATATAAACTCTACTCAGCAGGTTAACATCTGTATGTATAAAAGCTAGAATTACGCAGACAAGATGTTTGAGATAAAATCTGTCGTGTAGAAAACCTGAATAAAAGTTGATGACTGCAGTCTGTGCTTCCTTTGTAAACTATATTTACCATCAATTCATTGTTTGATGTCAAAACCTTTGACATAATAATAGAGAGTTTTAATATCTTTAATTTTAACTTTAGATGATTTTGGTTTATACAAATGGAGAATGAGCTTATCAAAATGGCTAGCATTTACTCCAAGACACAGACAGTTTGATTTTTATTTCATTCTATTGAGCTTATGCAAAAAAAACAACCTTGCTACCAACAAGAAGCTTATAATTGTTTTGTTTTATTTTTTTGCATCAGAGAAATCTTTATTTGAAAGTCAGAGTGTTGGCAGTATTTCAGTGTCAGACCTGCCAGGACTCATGAGGATCTATATCAAACCCACATCCCGCGGAGGATCCTTTAGCTCCTTTAAAACTGGCTGACCTTCAGCAGATACTTCAAAGTGTTCTTAAACTGCTCAGACGCTACTTTTCCACCACTATATTTTTCCCCTTTCTGAAATTGTGTTTTCAATCTGCTCCTTCAACAAAAATTGGTATAAAAAAAAAGCTCACTTTAGGGTTTAAATTGTTAAATCAAACACCATATTAGTTTATTTGGTTTTAAACAGGAGAGTAAGTTTGTCTATTAGGTCGACTCCAAAGAGGCTATCTGGTGCCATTCAGGATGTTTATTTGGACATCTCTGAGCTCTGACACACCAGGCAGTTTGTGTTCATCTGAGCGGTCCAGTTGGAGCTGCTCAGTGCAGAAAAGGTCAGGCTGTTGCATGCAGGCTGCTGCACGCTGTGCTTTGGCCAGACATGATGCCGGCAGGGGAGACGAAGTTAGAGGGCAAAGCGTATGATGCTAAATAATATTTTATTGTGTCTGTGGAAGGATTCATGGCAAGATGGATAAGGAGTATTAGTCTTGCATGTGTGTGTTGAATGAGGGAAATTTTCTCACAACCAATGTGTTTTCGCTTTGCCACGAAGGCCAAAGGTCATCAGAGCCAACATACAGTTATGCTTAAAGCGTGGGAGGTATGGATTAATTTACCTGAGTGTAAAACAACATCATACTGCTTATAGCAGTGGTGCAGTGGTGAGAGCTACCATTCTGCATTCTTTAGATGAGGCCTGGCAACAAGCTACTCTTTTGATTCAGGTGTGTTGGAGAAGGGATGTATCTAAAAGTTGCAAAATGGTAGCCCTGGACTTGGGCACCCGTGGGTGATGGCATCAAGAAGAAACATAGGTTTTAGCATACAACTGTCTGATTTCTCTATTGCTTTTTGTACTTTCATGTTTTATATATGAGGGTAAGAATGGTGCTCTATTGTAAATACGGTATTATGCCAACATGTTTGTAATGTAAGAGGAATCCAGGAGGTGTAACTGAAGCAGAGCCCTGCCAAGGATAACGCTGATCCAAAGTAAACTAACATGAAATGCTCCACGTTTAGACAACTTGCCTGGACTAACTTATGGTGACACTGAAAATGACATCTAAACTGTGCTTTCTCATTACTGTTCAGTTCAGCAGTAATATGATTGGTATTATTCCTTCATTAAACAAACCCTTTGGGAGAAGTATTTTCATTATTTCAGCT
>JAUZNJ010037908.1:17279-35646 GCA_034780135.1 Jordanella pulchra | reverse complement strand
CCCCCCCCCCCACCCCCCCCAGAAAAAAAAAAAAAATAATAAACATCTGCCTGATGTCTTGATTTTAATCTCTCACCTTTTTACATATCTGCATGAACACACACACACTGACGCACATCCTGGCACATCTTCCTGCTGACTGTCTCATCATATGCTCTTGGCGGATGTTAAAAGGTGTTTGGCCCACCTGCAATGTAGAGATTACTTCTTCCCACCAACAACATTGGTTTATTAATGTCTGTCTTTATTTGGAAAGCATAACAGGGGAAGTGCTGTAGTACATATCTGAGCATATTGAGATTGACGGAAGAGAAACGTATTAAATCTAAGTTAACCAGAAGTGACAACTGATCTCCTGTTAGATCATTCCCTGTGGCATTTAATCTAATTTGGTATCTGGGTGTTTAAACGCGTATGGATCAAAGACAGTCCTGAAAAGTCTGGAATTTGAATGTTTTCCAGGTCTGAAAAGATTTGGCTCGTGGGTTTATCATGTCTATCCGACAGCCTCCTCTGACCACCAGATCCAACTCATTACCAGGTGGTGATTGGTTGATTCACAATGCCAATCTCTCAACCACATATTTCTTTGGGATCTTGTTCTGTCTGCACCAAATGTAATCCTAACGACTCTAGACGAGGGTCAAAAGACAAAATTATATGGAGCTTTGGTTTTTTTTGGTTTAGCTTTTTAACAGACAGAAGACCTGAGGTCTCGATCTATTGTGCTAAATCACTGTCACAGTCTACTGGGGAAGACATTGAGCAAATGAGAAGCTTGGCATCATAATCTGTCCTTTTGGACCCGGATTGATTATTTGATCTACTTATTTAAGCTGTAGATTAATTCAAAAGAACATTTTTTTTCAGAGAAATAAAAAAAAATTGAGTATCTGAAGGGATGTTTACATTTCTTTGTATAATCTCCATATGTATACATGCCATTCCCCCATTAGAATGGGGGAATGCAGCACTGTTCTCAAGCAGCCCTAGAGGTATAACAGATCAGTAGGGCTAAAAAGAACCCATTGCTTACTTTGATGTCAGCCATCATAAACACACACTTCTGCACACAACCATGTACATAACAGTTCTGTTTAGCCTTCGTGTGATCAGTGGAAATAGGCATTTTACTGCTAATATGGGTTTTTGGATGGTTAATATGGCTTCTGGATGTGCCACCAGAGAGAAAGAATTTATTTAAAGAGTTTATACAAATTTTTACATGCAAAGACAGTAATCAGCAACGCCAAGATTGAGCAGATGTTTTTTGGGCTGCATTCTCATGAAGACAAAACCATCTGTGTCATGCTTTCTTTCATGCAACTCCTGCACTCAACGGATGCACACATCTTTACTAAAAGCAACTCTTACCTGTTACTATGCGGCACGATGAAGTGACCCGTAGGAAGTGAGCTGCTGGTCTGTGTAAACAGTTCATGGTTTGGAGAATCGGTTTGTCAAGGAAGGCTTAAATTGCAATTTGCTCTTTTATCGATCTTTTGTGAGACATTTGACTCAATATAATACCTTTAAGTGCTCCTGAGGCATTTATTATACACACCCTGTCTGGCAGTTAGCCGATAAGTTGGATTCACACACTCACAAAAATATATGTTGTCTTAACAACGCACGCATCCTCATCCCTTTCTCTTCCTGCCTGTTGGTCAGACTTAAATCCACCAGATGCTGTGTCACATCTGGCAAAGAAAACCAAATCATCCATCTTCACAGATGAATTAAACTGAGATTCAGAAAAGGAAGGAAGTTAGAAAAAAAAAGAAAAGGGGAAAAAACTCTCCTCCAAATACATCAAAGTATTCCCCACGGTAAAATATTGTTTCAGTGTATTCTGTACCGTGTAGCCCTAATGCGGGCTTTGAACTGTTTTGGCACCTGTCACAAAGACTGATGAAATTGTTTCTCCCTGCACAATGGTGTTCTGTTCATCTCTCTCCCTCAGTTTCCTCTTTTTTTCCCCCTTTCTTTTACCTTACAATCCTCTCGGTTTCAGATGCAGCTGTAGAGATGAGGGCAGTGGTGAAGTAGCACATCTGTTAAGGTGATATAGTATATTGCCAGGAGTATTTAGAAGCCTGTCTTTACACACACATAAGCCTAATTAACACTGTTACTGTTATATTATGTTTAACTCTGAGTTGGCCCACTTTTTACTGCTTTTACTTCAAATCTCTTGAGAAGGCTATGTTCATGGTTTAGTAGTGTGTTTATGTCTTTAGGGTAGCATTTGAGAGGTCAGACGCTGCTGTTGGAAAAGAAAGTCTTGACTTGCTGCCTCTCGTTTACATCCAAAAAATCCTTTATATGATTGAGGTCAGGGATTTGCAGAGCAGTCAAGTTTTTGCACATCTTCCTTTTCCTTATTGACGATATTATGTTTAGAAAAGGAAACTGTCCCCACATACTGGGATGTTATAAATGTCTAAAATGACTTTCCTACCGCAGCCAGAGTTCCTGACGCTAGAACTAAGAGACTCAGGACAAAGTTGAAAAATCCCCCCCTTCCAGGCTTTTTTTTCACATTGCAGTGAGGTACCTGCTGGAATCATCCATCATACTGTCAGATGGAGAAGAAGTGGCGCTCTTCCTTCTTCAGAAGTCCATCAGTGAGGTGTTTTACACCAGCACCGGTGCTCGGATTCAGTTACTCAGCAAAGGAAACTCATTCAATGCAACTTTCTTCTTGAATTGATCTGAAAACTGCGTTTTAGTTGAATTTCAGATATATTGAATGATTCTTTAGGTTAGTATTAAGTAGTTGGCGTGTAGAAATGCTCCCAGCATGCTGATGTTCTTAAAAAAACATCTATATAGCTTGAGAGGATCAGATCTGTCACTGAATGAGTCATGTGGCCCAGAACGCCTCTTTTCGGCCTTTTTAAACACCAGAGCTACAAGTTGTTGTGCAACAAAACAGATATTACATTTACCTGATCAAACATATTTTGGGTTGTGTTGTAAGATTTAATCTAGAGGGGCCTTGTTATAAGTAACTCCATGACTTCTAAATTTGCTGGTCTAAACACCAAAGGAAATGCTTTAATTTTGTGACAGTGCAGTCCTGCCAGTTGCTTTCAGAGGCACTAAGCCTGGAAGCTACAGGACCAGCGCCCCTAGTGTGTCGCTCTAAACAGATGGCATTCGGCCGTGATATCAAACTTATATTCCCAGATCTCCAGAGAGCAAAGCATGCTTTCAAAAATGTTTGCAGAAGTCTGCATGCTTCGATGCTGGATTTTTAACACCTGTTGTTATGAAAACTATCGGAACAGGTACTGGTCACTTTATGTGAGTCTGTATTTTTCAAATTTATTTTAAAGAAAAGAGGATATAACTGATAACTAATCTCTCTCAGCAGGTGGTTTTATGGAGGTTTATGTTTTATGGATGTCACTCAGCTAAAAAAAATTTAAAAGATGGGAATAAAATGAAGTAATGAAGTTAAATGTGATATTTTCACTTTTTTACGACTATTGAAATTTTAATTCAATGAAAAAAAATCTAAAGGGAATAATTTATAACTACTTACAAATCTCTTAACCCAAATTAAAAGCAGTGAGCCTTGGTATGAAAGTCTAAAATGGTTTCTCTTTAGGTATGAAACTGAAGTAGGATTTGACAAAACAGGAAAGAGTAGGTATGAAATGACAATAAATATCAGCAAAAATTCGCATTAGCTGAGAGCTGGTAGAAACACCTATTTAGAGTGAGTTGGTGTTTCAGTGCTTTTTGGCACCATAAGGTAGATTTAAAGATCTTGCATATAAAGTATCACACGTTTAACTTTTTTCTCTAATATATAGAAAGAAGTTCCTGTTTTTCATTTTTATTTGAGATTTTAAAGCTGTAAATGCACTAATAGTTGAGAAGCTATTCAATTGAAAGGTTGGTATAAGGAAATACAACTGGCCAAGAAGCGACAAGTAGACGGTGGAGCTGACAAAAAGTCGTTAAACGGATGAATAAAACATCAGCTAGCAGCAGCTTATGCTACAGGCTGTGCTAGCTTGCAATTCAGAGGCTTTCCTGACATACCAGCAGGGTGTTCGAACCTTTTCCTTCTTCCCTCCAGCTTGTGTCACCCCGAGTGATGCAAGTCCGCAGGTTTTGACGGGAGCTTACAGTACCTTTCTGTGACTCGACTTCAAAAGCTACAAGTGCAAATCAATCTCTGTTTCCTCTTCTGTCGCAGTCTCCCGCCTCTCCCTCCATCCCTGGCCCCTTCCATCAATTTTCTAGAGCTGTCTGAGACTCCAGGCAGTTAATTAAGTAGGACATTGTCGGGGACTCGGTACACGATGTGGCTGGAGATGGATGGATGGATAAATGGATTGAAAAGATTCAGAGGGACTCAGACATCCCACTTTTGCCTTTTTATTTTGAAGTATAGTTTTATTGTACTTGGAAATAATGTTTCTACTCAACATTACATTTGACGATGACCCTGTTTTAAGGTGTTCTAATTATCCTTTCTTATTCTTACATTTAGATCTCTTTCATTCTCTCCTCTGTATTAAACTACCCTTGTGTGCCTACTCAGACGTCCTTCCCTTCATTTTCTCACCCCGTCCTTGCTTCTTAACCATCCATTTTCCTGCTGCTCCCTTCCTCTGCTCACCCCGCCTCTCTCCTAGTTGATTATACGTCTGGCCCTCTGTACTCTGCTTCGTCTTCCTCCTGTAGTATTCCCCTCCTTCATTATGTGTTGGGGACGGGGCGGTTGGGGGGTGGGGTTGCGTGTTTGTGTGTGATCTGAAACACAAAGCCAGGGCTAAGTAAGCTAATGAACAAACTTCAGCATTGTGTTTGGGGCCCCGGGGACACGCTCTAGCTTCTAGAGTACAGCAGCTACAGCTGGAGAGATGGGAAAGGAAAGGGTTTGAGGTGACATGTCTGCAGTGAATAACAAACAAGGATCTGGTCAGAGATCTTTTTTTAACTGTGTTATACACAAACAGCTGGGTGTGGAGTCCCTGTCTGTCCATGTTTACTGTTTTCTGAGTCGGTCGTCTCCATTTTTTTGAAATCTGCGATATTTATGATGGAGTTAAATTTAGAGCCTGGGATCTTAAACTCTCTTTGTCACTCACACCCTTGCGGTTTTTTCCTCCTTCTTCTGTTCTTATTGATGAGATCTGCATCCCGCTGCCAAATTATGCTTTAATGACTTAATTTCTTCCAGGACATGCACAAATTCAGTTCTCGGAAAGCGTATGCTCCAAGCGTTCTTCCTCGTCATATGTTTGTCCCAAACATGCTAAATTAATCCAATTTCACTTTGAGAAAGCCATCAGTCTCGGACACATCTGTACAAGTATTCAAGCTCAAACACACACCCTGCAGGGGATTGGCTCCTCAGTTGAGGGGCAGTTTCCCAACCGTGTACACATACTCCAGGAAACGTGCAACAAACACAGTGTTTTATACGGTGAGACGCATGACTGTATTGCTATTGCATCACTAGATGCACAGTAAAAAAAAAACATATAATATACACAAGGCCAGAGGGAGTTTTGCTGTCAGCCCTTGGGATTCTCAGCTCTTGGGATTAACTTAAACAACAGATAATAATAGTGATTAGGAAGGAAAATGATGTATGGTTTTAAGATGGTCCAACAAAGTAAAAATCTTGAAGGTGTGGCATGCATTGTTTTCAGTCCTGCTGACTTTAGATAATATCTTTTTACGTTGGTTCTTTGACAGCAGTAATGGCAAATTCTTACTCAAGTGTCAGTTATCCCTTTGGAGCTTTGCTTGTATGTTCTGGGTTGTTTTCCAGGGATTTTTCCCAGTTTTAAATCTTCAACAGTCTTTAAAAGTTTTTATTTGCAATACCCATGTATTTAGCTTCATTATTCCTCCCATTAACTATGACCAGCTTTAGTGTTACAGATGGGACAGAATAATACTGATCCCCATTGAACCAGCAGAGCTCTGCAGCTCCTCCTAAGTCACTTGTGGCCTCTTGGCTGCTTTTCTGATCAGTGCCCAGCTGGTCAGATTCTGTGGACAGCTGTGTTTAGAGGAGTTTACAGTTGCACTGTTTTCTTTGTATTTCCATATGATAAATTAAGCCATGCTTTGTTAGCTGTCTGGAAAGCTTTGGGTATGGTTTCATAACCCAGCTCTGCTTTAAACATCTGCATAACTCTATCCCTGACATGTCTACTGTGTTCCTTGGTCTTGTTGGTTCACTGGTGTTCTCTATAACAAACCTCTCGGGGCCTCCACTGAACAGTTGTATTCAAGCTGAGGTTAGTTAGATATAGGCAGACTCTATTGACTAACTAGAGGACTGTTTGAGGCTTTTTGCACTGGATTGGATTAATTTTGCTATTATATAATATAATTTGATTATAATCTCTCCTCCACTTCAAAATGTTGCACAACTTTGTTGGTCTGTCTCTTAAAATCTCAAACATTACAAAGTTTGGAATAGTTTGAAATGCTGTCTTTTTTTGTGAGGAACTTTGTGTGGTTGTTGTGTGGTTTAAACTAGAGAAAAAATCAGCATTAAGTAAAAAAAAAAACTGTAATATAAGGCTTGTTTTTACTAGCGATTATATTTCCTTTGAGCTGTTCTTCCTAACTATAAAAAAAAAATCTTCTCTGTTAGACATTGAAGTCAAGCGTCTACTTTTTCTTTCCAGGATTGCCCCCAGATTCTGCCGTCGACTCAGATTTACATGCCGGTTGGAGTCACCAAGCCGATCACCTTGGCAGCCAGGAACCTTCCCCAACCTCAGTCCGGACAGAAGCCCTATGAGTGTGTCTTTGACATCCAGGGTGCGACCTACGTCGTGGCTGCACTGCGCTTCAACAGCACCTCTATCCAGTGCCAAAAAACAGCGGTCAGTAAGAACAGAAAGAATTCTGGGTAAACTTTGTGCATTCAAAGATGTTGTTTTATCACAATAAATAAAGAGGAACGTTGGGCTGTTTTTAAGTCATCTTTGAAGTGATAAACTTAGTGTAAAATGTAAATATGCCAGCTCACATTTATACATACTTAGCTTACAAAGAGCGGGACTCTTTAATGAACTGCAGTACAAATGATGTTGTGTATTAGCTGCAGATTGAAAGCATTTCCATTACTTTGGTTCAGATCAATACAACTGGGTACCTAAATCATGATCCCAGTGAATGCATTGACTTGGTCAAGGTTAAATAATAGCCTCCAACAGCTAATGACCATTCTGGACATAAATGTGCTCCCCATCATGATGAATCACTATGCACTCCTGGCATACCAGCTTGGTGACAGTCTAGATTAATGACTCAACACTTATATGTTGCATTGAAGTAATAGTTGGCGAATAAATATTGTTGGCATGTATTAAACTTTGGATTAAGATGCATGTGTGTATAAAAGGCTTTTTAAACTCATTTTATTAGTTTAAATGATAATTGTTTTGTGTTTGATTATGCATGAGTGACAGACAGTAGATGTTTAATGCCTTGCAGAAGTGTTCAAGCCCCAAGCACTTTCTCACCTAAGGTTACATCACAGTCATTTGTGTACTGGACCATCAAAAGGAAAGTTTTACTTTGAGCCTTTTCCCCAAATAACAAGGAAAGTGTTGTATGCATTTGTAGTTACCCTCAGCCTAACTCTTGAACCCACAAACAACCTAACTCAAGTGATAGCAGACTGTTCACATTTGATCTGATAAGCCTGTTAAATAGGACTTGGTGTCAGTACTCGATGTTACTTGTTTTCTATACCATGTAAACATCATCTAAAACACTTGGCTTATTTACCTGAAACAGAAAAAGATGATGCTGCCGTCTAATGTTGTTGGCTGCAGATGATGAGCCGCTAACAAGATGCCGGAGTTGTAGCCGTGGAACAGAGTTTGTTGAAAGTTGTGAACTGAACCAGATCTTCCTCAAATATTGCAGCAAGTGTAATCTGTTTCATATTTTTTCCATTAGCCATGCTTGCATTGCTTACTGGCTTCTTCACGTCTGCCAATGGTAAATCAACCTCTTTTCCACTCCCTTTCTGTTAAAATGATGCATTTAGGTACCAAAATAATGGCACTGTTTGATTTTACATGAATAGGTACTTGGCAGTGCCTATGGGATTTGGTCTGTACCAATGAAGGTACAGAATCTGATACCCTTCCCTTACTGACATGCAAACAATGTTGCAGAGAGCTAATACCTTCACATCACACTGTAGGGTGATGAGTTTATTCAGCGGGGACAGAAAATAGGCTCACAGTTTAAGTGGGGGAAATGGTGGAGCTAATGGGGAAGGTAACAGTTACATATATGTAGGTGTCTGAATTTGTAAATGTTGGTCAATAAACATTAATACAATTTAAGATTTTTTTTTTTTCCACTCATACATACATGTAAGATTTGATATTTAGTCTATGAAAATGCAAATTTAGAAGTTATGAATGCAAGTTAGAAAGTTACAAGTATGAATCTCTAATTTGAAAGTAGGAATCCACAACCCTTGATGCAGCTTTTACACTCCTGGTACTGAGGACGTGATTCATTTGTAAGTTTTTCGTTTACCACCAAATTATCAAAATTTAAAACCTGTATTGTCACATTTGTGTATATATGAATTAAAAACAAGTAACAAAAACAAATCTTAATTTTATTTGTTTGTTAACTTACATTTATATATTCAGACCCCTATACATACCCTTTTATTAACAGTTATCTCCCCCTATAGAAGGCTGAAAAAAAGACTCTAGACTGAAGCAGAGGTAAAACCTTGGCCAAAGCACCTGACCCAGTTAAACCCCGTGCTTAATTTTAATTAATAAGCTGTGGCAAAGCTTGAAAATTGTTCATGGAGGATAAACAAAGTCTTTCGCCAAATCTGTAAATCTGGTCAATTGTAAATATGGGAAGTGCAGTTCTATAATGTTTTAGGCTTTGGGGGAGATGGTGAATACAAATCCACCTTAAATTTGTCAGATTTATAAGACAATTTATTGATTATTCCACTTAACCAACTAGTGTTTGTAAATCCCAAAATACCAGTAAACCCACGCTGACGTTTGTGTTGCTGACATTCCCAAATGTGACTAATTTCCCGTAGTCTAAACACCACTGTAGGGTACTAGTATGTGCTCATGGCTTCACCTGGTAGTCATGCATATTAACTGGATTTACTGTTCCCAAATAAGGGTCTTATTTCTGCACACCATCTATAAGAAGCCATTTTACTTGTATGTGTGCAGGGGATTTCAGGCATGCAGAGGTATTTGTGCATGTGAGTCCATGCCTGTTTGGTGTTAGAACGTGGTGGTTTGTGCATGCGTCTGTGTGGCTTCAAACTAGCATGACAGATAAGAGGTAGCTAGTGTCTCGCTTCATTGAGGCTGAAAATGTGGAGAGGAAGTATCTCTCTGAACCTAGTTTGGAGCGGATTGATCATGTTTACACCTCCACTCTATACCTCTCTCTCTTTTCCTCCATCTGCCTGCAGAGTTCATCTTTTTCTCTCTGCCTTCCTGCTGCTCCCAGGTTTCTGCACTCCATCTTCCTCATGTTCATCTCCACGTCATGCCTCTGTGTATCTATTTTTAGTAAAGAGATGATAGGTAGTGCTTTTAATTTAGTTTTTCATGCAGGCTCTGCAAGTGTCACAGCAATGGGGAATAGTATATCAGATAAATTAGAAACACTTGGATGTCATTTTTAAGATGAGAAGCTTTTGTACCTGTCATAATCATCTGAGGTTTCTTAATTTACATACTTGATCAGTCATTCATCCCCAGCTGTAGATCTTGACTTGTACCCACTGTGACAGTATTGTGTCCATATCGACTCGTAGCCTACAGTCTTCTCACTCTTGACAGTGAAGGCAGGGATAATTATCCTGCTACAGGGTTGTCTGTCCGCAGAGATGTTTGTTTATTGACTGTTTGTTGTGGCTGCAAGGCCGATGTTAATAAGTAGCAAAGTCCGGCTCTGGCCAAAAGTTAAATATCTCTATTTGATGTCCACCATGCAGACATGCTAGCAGTAATTAGCCCGGGGCTGTCATCGCTTGAACCCTGTTTAACAATTTGCTGTGGCAACTTGACTGCCATGCCAGATATCGATGTAGCACATGCACAGAGCTTCCGTGCTCCCGTATTTAGATTCAGGGGATGAAAAAGGTGGCAGCTGCATGAACTTGCCATTAGGGCATAACTCATGCAGGCTTGAGATTATGAGTTTAATTATGTGCCATGAATTATTACGATGAGGGTCTTTTTTTAGATGAGGAGCAGTATTTCACAAGAATAGGGTCTTAAATATTAGTTTATCCATTTATAGACCTTCATATCTCAGGTTTTCACACAGGCTCCTCTCTGTTTGTTCATGCTGTGACAGCGTTCGGCGCTGACTCCATGAATCATGCATGACTGCGGTGGAAATAGACTTAATCTCCTATGCTGTACACACACTGCTGCATCTGTTTGTACATACACACACACAAACACACCCAGACACACACAACTAGAGGGGTTAAGCACTGTATATTGGCAGGCTGACATGTGTATCCCTTAGCATGTCTTACTGTGTGTCTTCCATGATAGTCTTGTATGCATCTCTGAATTTACACCCCTTAGACCATTGCAACAACACTGCTGCTACATAGAGCATAGTAGGTTGCTATTCAATAGGATAACCCAGTGATTCATTTTTTAGTTTAAATGACACCAATGTTCTTTCTTACCTGTGTCCCAGTTTAACACACAGCCATGTGGGAGTAAGTAAATAAAATAATACAGTTAGTGAGGTGATGCACAATAATAGGGTCATCAAAATGAGAGAGGATGAGATTTTATCAATATTTATAACATTGTATTTTTTTTTTTTTACTGTCACAAATAGAAATTTAAAAAGTATTATTTCAGTGAAGTGGTATCTGATTCAGATTAGGTTTAAGATTCTGAACAACAGTTTATTAAATGCTGTAGAGACTTGTTAAAATACATTGAAATAATCCTTTCGATCAGCATGACTGGAAGCTGTATATGGTCTGAAAACCAGGGCAATTTGGCTAATGGTTGCACTCAGTGACCAGTGACATGATGATAACAATACATTGCTCTTAACTGTATGAATTTAAACAGTAAGGAAAGGTGCTCAGAAATAAAATAAAGTCACCCCTTCGTTTGATATAAGGAATTTAATACTTCCCCGTTTTATCATGTTTATATCTGCGTTTTAAAGGGGCGTCAGCTTCAGCAGGTGATTTTGGGGATTTTGAACAAACCTGTGATTGATAAGTGAAACAACAACTGACTGCTGCTAGTTTACACCCTAGGTTTCGGGCAAAATCTGCTCCCACACGATTTATCCTATCCTTTGGTTTCATGTCCAGTATTTCCTGTAGCATAGTTAATATTCAATTAATGTTGAAGTCTCTGTTTCTTTAGAAACTCTGACTTCCTAGTAGAGACAGAATGCAGCCCTGATGTTTGGTATCTTGTCAGTCATTTTGTCACCATTTCTTTTTCCTACAAAGTCTAAAAATAGAACCTGATAAATATTCTTTAATTTATGAAGCTTCTTTAATGCCTTTGCAACAGGGACTTTAAGCCATCGATTAAAGACTTTAATCGATGGCTTTCAGTCCAAAGCAGTGTGCAGCTAGCTTGCCCCAGGAGTCAGCAGGGAACCATGTGGGACTAGACTGAAAAACTACTCAAACTGTGTCGTGTTTTGTTTATCTCTTGCAGAGAAAACACAATAAAAACTAAGTTTTGGAAAAGAAAACTGTAAAATAAAGCATATCCAAAGGTGTAATACTTGAGCTTTATTAACCATTGTCCCAGTTTGAGATAAAACCTGTTTTGCTCTTCATGCAAAATAACTACCGCTGCTTTTGTCCTTTTTAAGGCCCCTTTAGCTTATAGTTCAGAGTAACTAAAAACTACTTCCTTCCTTATTTTCAAAATAAGAGTATGAAACATATTCAAATACAAGCTTGGACTTGCTTAACCAGACAAAATAACAACCTGACAACTGAACTGTACTTTGTAGAGCAGACTTATATATAGTTATATAGCAGACTTGTATAAGAAATATGATTTAATTGATATACTTTCTTACACTTCTAGTGTTGGAAGATAAATGTTGAAAGAAATGGGCATCAGGGATAGACACAAGATGTGGAGGACAAATGTTTAAAAGAAAAAAGCAGAGGAAAGAGAGAGAGAGCAAGAACAAAAAGATGTAATACCAAGAGAGATGGAGACTACAAAAAAAATGAAGATGAGAGGGTGTTAGATGGACTAGGGAAATTGGAGCTTAATAGACAATTTCAGGTTACATGAATGGAAAAAAAGTGAAAGGGGGAGAGAGATGTCGAAAAGAACATGGGGCGGGAGATTGAGACGAGAGCATGTGAGAGAAGAAAATCTTCTCTAAAGTCTCTCCTGGGGCCAGAACTCTTTCATACAATATCACACCAATCCAAGAGTAGACAACTTCACCACAGGATATTCAGAACATCCACAGACAGATCAGGTTTAAACTCTAGTTTCCCATACTTTGCTGTTTCTACAGTGACCATGATAACCTAATACGCTTATGCGCTATCCCCCCTGGGAAGCGGCTGTCAATAACCCACTGTCTATATGGTACACAGGATATATGATCGTGCAACTCCAGCTCCATATTACCTATGTTGAGTATTGGCTATCCATATGTGCTCATGGGAGAATTCAGTGTTTTCGTATTAAGTTTCTGCACACACCAGCTGATCCCAACGGGGTAAGACCAAGTGGATTATAGACCGGAGGAGAGAGAATGCAGAACTGTAAAGGGTTTGCTTTTGCAAGCAGACATAAAACAAGTCTGCAATGTTTAAGGTATTAAGGCTTTGAAGATTCCTACAGTTTGGGTGAGGATTATAAAAACTGCTCAAAGCTCCAAATTCTGCTGTGTTGAGCTTTTAAAAGGTTTGTATTGTACAAGCAATTCATAGGGGTTTGCATATCTGGCTTTTGAAGTTAGGTGTTTTGCAAAAAGGAAGTAACATCTTTGCAGCCTGTAAAAGTTGATGCAGAGGCTCTCTGTCCAATGTCCACCACTAAGTAAATTTAGAGAACCTCTCTGGTCAATTTTTTTTGTGAAGGGGAAAAATGTACTCTCTTTTTATTCTTTCTTTTTGCCAGAAAAGGCCCACGTTGATGCTGACAAATTTAAAACCATCAGCCAGACCTTATGGTGGAAGTAAACTCCACCATAACAACAAGCTGGTGTCTGCATCAGAACTGGCCTCTTTTCTGACCTAGAAAAGACAGCTTCCCGGTGTGTGTTGACCAATCACAGCCTGTGGTCCAGGTGAAAGGGCCAGTAGGATGCTGAGATGGGGACTGTGGAAGCTGTGGTGGCAGTGCCTGGGTCACAGTACACATGCATGTACCATCATTCCTCTCGCACACAGTGGCATCTTTTGGGTTTCTGAACTTTTTCACTCTTCTTTTTAAATGTACCAACTCTGAGAGCATCATTGTGTATTTGGAGAAAAAGGAAAAATGGTTTTAAAAATATTTTTGTTGTGGCTGTGGCACACATTCCTATTCAGTCCTCCTGAATGAGGTGAACATTATTTAAGGAGTCATCCTCAGCTGGAATTGCAGCTATAGCTTAAGTCTTATGAAGCGTGCCTTTAACATCTTTACAGGTTTACAGGATTAAAATATTTAAAGTTCATACAGACTGACTGGGTGGCAACACGCATCTAATTTCAGGTCTGTTTTGCTTCTTCACTTTGGATTTAAGCCTTGACTTTGGTCCGACCATTGAAACTTCAGGAAATACTCTGATCTAAACCAATCCCTTTTAGCTCTAGAGGCATCTTTGGGTTTGTTGTGAAGCTCCACCCCAGTCTAATGTCTTTTAACCCTCTAATCAGCTTTCTTTTAGGATTGCATAGAATTTCCTCTAAACTCTGAGCGATTAGCTGTCCATGGGGGAAAAAAAACAGCCTTCCATCAGCATGATGCTGCCACTGCCTTGTTTCACTCTGGGTTACTTTGATTTAGGACCATCAGAGTTAAGCGTACGGGCCGTTAAGTTTTCCTTTCCTCTTTCATAATTCTCTACCACTTTGCGGTGCACTAATGAGGAAAATTGCAACTATGCATCTTGAAATACTATTGTATTAAACGTATGGAGACAGTTTAAAACTTTTGCGTTAGTGTGACGATGGCCAAACTGTCGGGTCAGAGATGCTAAGGTTGAACAGTTGGAGATGATTTGTCAGCTAGAGATGTAAGAAAGGACTCTAGACACTTCTTTTCTTAGCATTATGGTCTTAGCATTTTTAGCTTTTGGTTAAGTCATACGTCTCCACTGTCCTTCCATTTTCCTCCCTCCTTAACCTTCTTCCCTTGTTTTTCCCCTGAGGGCCAGAATGAGAGGACAGATGATATCGGCTCGAGCCGTACACCATTACCTCAACGTCTGATAAACCGGTCGGCCACTCCATCACCCTCCTTTTTTCTCTCCACTCTTCACCAGTGAGGAGAAAGCAGACATGGGGTCAGGAGGAGAAAATCTAGTTTGGATAAAAGATGTGGGCCTGTGTGTATTTTCCCAGCGTGCTTACAGAGCGGCTGTTTGTTGAGGAAGAGATGTGACGTTTCAGAGGTCCTGATGGCATCCAATTAAGGCAGATAAAATGATGATGAATTGCAGTCTGGATGCGGAGATCAACACCATTGTGTGTGTTTGGGTGTGCTCTCTCTCTCTCTTTCACACACAAAACAAAACAACCTACTATAAAAAGCACCAGATTTGGAGAAAATGAAAGTAAGATGGGGAAAAAAATGGGAAGATACAAAATGGCTAGGAATTTTGATGCAGCAATTTGAGGAGAAAGGATCGGAAAATAAATTAGGAGATGAGGGGGAAGATGTACACAGCTATAGAGGAGGGAACGAATAACCCGCTTACATCAAATGGGACATAAGAAGAAAAATGGCAAGCAAGAAAGATGGATTATTAGCTAAATGAATGGATATAGAGCGCAAACAGAAGTCTGGAGACGGGGCCGAGCATGTCTGCAGGGAGAGTGGTTAACACAGTCCATGCTTGTCTAATAGTCTGTCACACATCCTGACAGAGTGTGTGTATGTGAGAGAAATGAGTCAGGGTGCTGATGCAAGCTCCACTCCTTTGACTTTATGGGATTTGTTAATGTAACCAACCGGCTGCAATAACTTAGAGCTGTAAAGCTTTCATTTTAAAAGCATCAAAGCATGTACATATTTTCAGACATCCATGCAGCTAAAGTGTCAGAAAGGAGGCTAATGAGGACCTTGGTGTGGGTCTGTGTGGGGTGGGTGCGGCGGGGCATGGTACAGTCTGGCCTGGCATGGTCTTACACAGCTTAATGAGATATAAATAGTGGACCTGCCACCTCATTCAGCCGTACCACACACTGGATCTGTTTTAATTGGCCTGCAGACTACGTGTGTATGTGTGTGCGTGTGCTAGAGTGCAACATGTGGAGGGAATGGCTGGAATTTACTGTGAGCTGCTGCAGATTAGAGACTGCCATGTGATCGCTCAGATGACACTAATCAGATTTTGATGTTTTTAAAGTTGCGTTTTCTCAGGAGGTTTCCTTAAAACTTGGCATTAAAAAATCCAATTTAATTAATTCATGACATATACTTCATGGACTATGTCAGAACTTATTCAGGGCATCTAGTTTTAATGCATTTATTTTTTTTACCCTCGAAGCTGGTCTTCTGCTGGTTTTGATCGCTCACAGTCTTAGACTGTCCTGCTCTGTTTTCTCTTCCTCCTGCTATAAAAACAACTCCATCTCCCAGCTTTTTAGGAATCTTGTCTCGTTTCATGCGACTGTTTCAGTTTACCCTTGGCTCTTGGACAGATGGTCTCACATTAGACAGTAGAAAAGTACAGAGTTCATGTTGGGCTCTGACTTCATGGAATCAGGCTCCCATGATAAACCATCGTAACCCGTCCAGCACCGGGGGAAACAGCTGGTTTGAGAGCATAAATTAGTTAAGTATATTTGTGTTTTGTTTTGAAATAGTTAGTAAATTATATAAGAAAAAATTAATAAACTTTAAAGAAAAATACTTGATTCATTTTTGTAAGATGCCTCTTTCCATATTTACCTTTACTTTGTTCCAACTCCAGGCAATGTTTGTTAACGGGTGAATGTAGTGCACAAGATTATATATATATATATATATATATATATATATATATAGTCAACCATTTTTACCATTTCCAAATTTAATGAGTAATCATCCGATTTGTCTTGACCATTAACAAGTAGCTGATGCATGCAGAGTGTTGGTGTAGATGGTTGCTATGCAGTCTCTCTGAGCCGTCAGCTGGCAAAACTTAGTTTGACTTTAGTGAACGTCCACTCCTTGGTGGCATCTGCCTTAATTGACAATCAGCTCAAATTCTTACTGTCCTTTTAACATTACCCTGACTGACTGAATGACTGGAAGCTACAGTTGCTTCTTTAATATAATTGCTGATGTCTTTCCACCCTTTCAACACACATCTTCTGCTCCAGAAAAAAAAAGTGCAAAATCATCCTGCTTTTTGAAAGGTTGATGAAGATCGATTTTAAGTGATTTTAATTTGTAGCACCTGGCTGCTACTTTCACCCCTGAACACTAAAGCAGCTGTGAAAATGCATTTTCTCTTTTCTTGCACATATTGGACTGAGCTTCAGTAGCTGATTGACAGTGTGGGATCATGTTTGTGTTTTTGTTTTTTCAGCTAAGGTTGGATATTAATAAAGGTTTTGGAGCTTTTTAAGGACCAGATCATTTAATATCCTTGTTTTTGAAACCATAGCAGATTTTGTTTCCCCAGCTTCTTTATTTTGAGGGTATGACGTCCTCTTCATGTCTGTCCTGTCTTCTTGGCCTTGCTGTTTCTGGTGCTTATCTCTGACAGGTAATGAACAGAACTCCCACAATCCTGTCCTGAAATAAATAAGAATTAATTGCTGCACCTCTGTCATCATATGTCAACTGCTCCACCTTCTTCTCCACCCCACTTTAATGATCTATTTCTCATTTCTACCCATCCCTGCTCAGCCATTCAATTTGTAACCTTTACTCTTCATTCACTCTGGATTTTGCTGGTTCAATTTCGTCATGGTTAATAGAAGATTGGCAAGAATGGCATTTACCTTTAGAGCCTAATTCTTGCTCCAGGCCCCTTTTTTGGGGGCCATTAAAGCAAACATTGTTGGCATTAGCAACTGGAATTGATTTTGGTTGGTAAAGGAACTCTTTGTATAAGTGATATTCTGCCATAATATGGCATCCGATCAAGGGATTTCACAATATGATTTTGATATTAGAAATTGGTCTGATATCATCCCCCAAAAAAGAATTCTATCAAAGTATATTGTCCTAAATTTAGCCTGCCTCAGCATTTCTACATTAGCACTTGTATCCCACACTCGAAGACCAAACACGTCATGTACAAATTCCTTCTAGTCTATTGATTTTTATAATCAATTTTTAATAGAATGTTTAAGCTTGAAGTTCATGTAACCCATTGGTAAATAAGAAATGGGTCAGTTGTTCTCATACTCATTATTGTTAATCTCTTTTATAAGTAATGTTAACTGGTCAAGGCTTTTCTAACGTTCCACGCTACAGAGTCAGTAATAAAGGTACACATGGTTTGTGCTGATATCAGGTTAATATTGGAATCGGCCAATACTTAAACCTAGTATATCAATATCGTATCAGAAAAGAACAAAATATATCAGTAAATTCCTAATTAAATCTTCTCTTAAAAAGCCGTCCTAAATAAAATACCTCTATAGCAGGGTTTATTATGGAGTCAAATAAGATTTAATATGGAAGTCTAGTAGTGATTTTTCAGGTCTAAGAAGTTGGACAAAAGGGAAAAACATATTTCTGTTTCAAGACTTCAATCCTTGTCCATCCATCCATCATTTTGTACCTTTCTAACACTTTTCTTATTTACGGTTTCAAAATTTCCAAACAATGACAGAAAACCCTCATGGTTCAAGCATTGAAAGGCCTAAAGTTTTAACTTAGGAAGATATGCATTAACACCTTCACCTCTGTATCATTGTCATGATTAATAAAGGCTACTTTATCAACTACCTGTTTGGCAAGTGATGTTTCTATCGTTGTTTACTGGAGAACTGATTGGCAGGATAAGGCTTCCTGATAATTGGCATTAAAATGAGAACAAAACCAAAGTGTGACTCTGAAAATATGGTAATTTCTGCAATTATTTTACCTTCAGTAAAAGGTCTTGTAAGCTCACATGATTTTAATGCACTGGCTGAAAGAAAAGAACCATCGACTATGACAGCATTATTTTTCTC
>JAUZNJ010037908.1:2986-17179 GCA_034780135.1 Jordanella pulchra | reverse complement strand
GGTCTTGTAAGCTCACATGATTTTAATGCACTGGCTGAAAGAAAAGAACCATCGACTATGACAGCATTATTTTTCTCTCAGGCCAGCATTTTTTTCTCCTCTTTTCTTCTTTCTGTTTTCTTTCTATTAGTGTAGAAAGTATTAGTCCAACCCTGTGAGTGTGTGTGTGTGTGTGTGTGTGTGTGTAGCTATCTGTGCGTGAGATAAGCTGGCTAACTGGGTCCGGCCATGCTCCAATCCTGTTAGCATTAGCGATTAGCAGTGGCTAACAGTCTCCTATTATGAGCAGGGAATAGCTCCAAGTTGCCTGACCTCACACATACTGTACACACATCTACACTCCCTAAGCTGTGGGAAGGATTACCATTTGATCCTTGATTAGGAGGCCATATCTGACTGGAAGTTGGCTGTGTGTGTGCATGTGTGTATAAGTGGGTATAAGGATGTATATCTGGACTAAGACGGACACTATGTGCCCAACCTGGTTAGGGAAAAGGACTTCAGGTGGAGCAGCTTTGATTCAGTGTCTTCTGTTTCCTTGTCCTTTCTTCTTATAGCTGCAAGGAAATTTTAGCTGTCTGAAGGATGTGTTTGATGAAAAAAAACGAGCCACTAGTGCCGTAAAAACTCAAAAAAAAAGAAAAACATTAAAGGCAGTATAATAAGCATCTCCATGATTTACACTGACAACAAAACTCATTGGTATCAACAAGTTCATAGATAACAATAGTTTATTGCTGCTGTTTCCTATAGGTACCTGTAGCTGCATTCCTGTGTTTGTTTTTCTCATAATATACTTAATAATTTCACCACTTTTAGATTAAGGGTTGCTAATAACTATTCCACAAAAAATGAAGACTGTAGAGACCATAGGGAGACAATCCATTTCCAGAAAAGCATATATCCTAATTTGTAGTGATTTGGCATACAACCAATATGATCACAATGTGTTCGATGTAAAATATGGAGTAAACATCCAACGGTTTTTACTTTATGAGGACAGTGTAAACAGCTCCACAATTTGCATTTTTATCTGTTTTTTAATCTTGGACTTCTTCTGTTGTATCAAATCATTTTAATATTTACAAATTTGGTGACATTTTTAAGTTAGATTTTCAACGGAGCTTATAAAGACTCCGACTTTTTTAACTTCTGGATTACATTGTTATATTTCAGCAAAATGTTCAATGATTGATGTTGATGAATTGGACACATTATACAGAGCTGACTCTATAACCAACAGTGTGTGCAGAATTATGCAAGTTGTATTTGAGAGGATTATTTTTATTATTGAACATCCATGTTCTCAATCAACCCAAAAGGCTCATAAATATCAAAGCTTAATATTTTTGGAAGTTGGTGTGGGTTTTTTTTAGACTTTGCTATCTTGGTTGGGTATCTGTGAAGGTAAATATTACTGTGCAGAATTATAAGGCAATTTAACAAAAATCCAAAGATATACCCTTCTCATTTATTTATTTTCAACAGGTAAACCAATATAACAGAAAATGTAGAAATCAACATTTCTGACATTCAAAAACAAAACCAAAAACAAATCAGTAACCAGTTCAGCCACCTTTCTTTACAATGACACTCAAAATCCTTCCACCCATAGATCCTGTTAGTTCCTTGATGTGTTTATGATCAACATTGTTTGCTGCAGCAGCACAGCCTCCCAGACTCTGTTCAGAGAGGTGGACTGTTTCCCTCCCTGTAGATCTCACATTTTATGAAGGACCACAGGTTCTCTATGGAGAATCAGAATCTTCAGATCAGGTGAACAAGGGTGGCCATGTTATTATATTTTCTTCCTTTAGACCTTTACTGTCCAGCCACACTGTGGAGTATTTGGATAAATGTGATGGATCATCGTTCTGCATGAAAATCATGTTTTTCTTGAACAAAACCAACTTCTTCCTGCATTACTGCTTGAAGAAGGTGACTTCCAGAAACTGGCAGTAGGTCTGGGGGTTGAGCTTCACTGCATCCTCAAGCCGTAAAGGTCCCACAAGTTCATCTTTGATGATACCAGCCCATACCAGCACCCCACCTCCACCTTGAGTCAGAGTGGAGCTCTCTTTTCTGTACTGATCCAGCCTGGGGTCCGTCCATCCATCTGAACCATCAAGAGTCACTCTCATTGCATCAGACCATAAAACCTTAGAAAAATCAGTCTTAAGATATTTCTTAGCCCAGTCTTGACATTTTATCTTATGTTGCTTGTTCAAAGGTGTCCCTGAGTATCATACATCTTGTGTTTTTTTTAACCTCCAGTAACATTGCAGCTCTGAATTACAGCATAACTCGGGGCAAATGGCATCTTGGCAGCTTCATGCTTGATTTTCCTCAATTCATGGGACGTTATTGCAACCCTGTTGACTATTTGCCATGAAACTCTTGATTGTTCTGTGATCATACTTCAAAAGTTTGGCAATTTCAACACTGCTGCATCCCTCTGCAAGACATCTCACATTTTTTTAATTTTCAGAGGCTGTTAAATCTCTCTTCTGACCCATTTTACCAAAGGAAAGGAAGTTGTCTAATAATTATTCACACCTTTTATAGGGGGTTGATGTCATTAGATCACAATCCTCATTACATATATGGACATTATCTGATTAACTTAATTGATAGTTGGTTTTCAAGCCTTATACAGCTTGGAGTAGAACAACATAATCATTCTGCACTAACTGTATAGTCATTTCTCTTGTCAGACTATAACACTTAGAATTACTGTGTAGCTTTTTGTCTTTAAATTGATGTTAAAATGAATACAGTGTCTCAAACTGTAGCATACAATGTTTCATTTAACAGCAAAAGTGTTGTTTGGTTTTAAGTTCAAGTAAGGTGAATATATTTTTTATCTGCTAGCCTAAACACAGAAGTTCCTCTGCTTTTTCAAAGGTTCCGTTTAAGGAAACAAAATTTCAACTTAGTAATTACATGTTCTAATTTTTTTTCCTCCTAAAAGATCTTACATTTTTTCATTTACATTACATTTAAACTTTGATAAACCTTTTTAAATTCTTTACGTCTTGCTTCAGTTGTTCAGCTGATTATCATCATACAGCTCCTGAGGCTTAATGGTGGAGAAAAACTGTTCAAGAAATGGATCCAGTGAGATTTTGCATTTAAGTTTTTCCAATGTACCAGCCTCACTGCAAACATGCAGTCTAGATAATCATGATTAAAGCATTTCTATTCTTATCTATCTATCTTATGTTTTAATGTGAATCTAGACTGAAAGAAGCATAGGCCAAATGCACACATGCATTAGATAAATTCAGATTACTTTATATGAGTTAAATTCTGTGTGTGAGAGACACTGATATTCACTACGAAAACCTTCTGTTCCTGAATTTTTTGCTGTTCTTTAGGTCATAAAAGTTAAGGTTCTTGTTATAATACCCCAAACACCGAGCTAATGTTGACTATGGAGTGGGTGTAAGTAGTGCACTCGCCCTCACTCGCTTTCCTTCTGTACTGTCTCTCAGGCATTTGCCCGGTCTTTTAATGCTAATGCTAACCTTCGTCACTTTCGTTTTGTTTCAATTTTGCTTCATTGGTTTGAATACTACTAGCATCTGGCAATGCCTGAACTCCCTCTTGCTTGACTTCAACCTACTAATTCTCTCTGTAAAATGGCATCAAAAACAGAAGTCAATATTTGTATAATTTGAAACCGTTATTCTGCACCTTCATTGACATATTTGGGGAAAAATTAACTGTTTTGAGTGAGAAAGTTGTAGCTATTACCTTCAAGTTATTTTTGTTGACCTAGGTTGGTCTTAAATCTTGATCGTAGCAAGTTTAAAAACTTCTAAACTGCTAAAATGTGCAGAAAACCTGATTTTTGCCTTAACTCTTTTGCTCATTTGGCAGCACAATCCCACATTAAATCTATTGAGGAGAGATGCTTTAAAAAAAGTACTGATCAAGATTGGATTAAAATGGACAAATGCCAATCACTTTACAGCAGTCAAAATAGTGTTTAAATCAAGGTTAACTTGATAAAATAGATGTTTTCAACTGATGAATGGCAATGGTTTTCACAATGGGAAATAATTCCAAAGATCAAAAGTATTAGAAAAGGAATAGGCCTGTTTATAGGATCTTAGTTTGATTAATATTATTATTTTATGATGTTTATCATAAAGTCTTTATTTGAAAAGCTGCCACTATTTTTGGTAACTGCTGGGATGCTAAAGACGTGATGTCAGAAGACGGCTGGTCACTGATTCGCTTAGAAGTGGAGTCATATTACATAGCTTTGTTTATGCTGGGCAGTGCATTTTGCCATAAATGCAGCTATTGTTTAAGCCCAATAATAATAATTATTATTATTTTTATTTTGTTTTTTGCTGTTACAGTGCTTCTTAATTACATATGCAAAAAATACAAACCCCTGAGGGACATGATTGGTTGGATATCATTGCATGACTTAACCAATGACAGGCTTTGTGTTTTATTACTTGTGCCTCGCAGAGGGACAGAAAAATATACAGAAGTATCAGACTTTTATTTTTTTAATTGACTTTTCGATTTTTAAGTTTAAGCTATGTGTAAGCACTGCAACACTAAATAATTCTATTACTGGTGTAGTTGTAGTAAGAAAAATACCTTTTCAAATCCCCGACTGCAATAGACAGCTTCTTTCAAGCTGACTGGAGCTCCGTCACAAACCCCACCCAGACACTACGGTGAGCCATGCATGCAAATCAAAATATGGTCACTCTGTGATTTAAAAAATGCTAGACGAGCACAGCAAGCAAACTTTTTAAACCAGCTAATTGGCATAATTTTGCCCTACCAGCAAAAAGTTTATTTCGTTTTTTTATTTGATTATCTTTGTGTTTTGTTTTTTTTTCAATATAGCCAGAATAACTAAGGTATCTCATGAGGGGGGGAAACTAGAACAGAAACTCTAGATATAACGTGTTCTTTTTTTTTTTTTTTGTTTATTTTTTTTTAAATAACAAAAACAACAAAGGTATGAACACACTTTAGTAATTTCAAATGCAATAAAAGCCTTTTTACATTCCATGCATGACAGAAGCACTCTGTCGCATTTTGTTGTCATTAATGTAACAGGCATCCATCTTGTAGTTTGGTTAGGATGTATTAGTTCATTCATTTATGCTTTTAACTCACAATCTAAAGGAAAATATCCCTTAAAGTGCCTACTTCCTCTCATATCACAATTTCAATTTGAGCATATCAGTCTTCTGCAAGAAGGGTCTTAGTTCCTGCTGCCGAGGAAGTATTAGAAACCATAAGTCCTACTTAAACAGAACTCTAAAACAGGGACACGTCTTTCTTTTACAATAGTAATTATTGAGCCTGTAATCTAAATATTTACTGGTAAAAAAAGAACATTTTTAATGTTGACAATGTACATTTTCCTTTCCTAATTTTAGCTTTTTTGTACAATTTTTATTTTTAATAGGAGTTAAACTTTTAGTACAACAAAATATTAAAAAGGCAGCCTCTGTAAAGACAAGGAACTCATTAAAATCGTTGCCATCTGTGCTCTGTGGCTCACAGTATCTATGTCAGAGGTGGACAGTAACTAGTTACATTTACTCCGTTACATTTACTTGTGTTACATTAATAAAATTACTTTTTAGAGTGGTTTTACTGTGCCGTACTTCTTACTTTTACTTTAGTAATCTTGTAAAGTATCACTAATCCTGCTTGAGTGAAATCTGTGACTACTTTTTCCTCTGTAAACTTTTCCAAGATCAGGTAAACATACAGGAAACAGTAGATATTATCAGTAGAAGTTCGTTACCGTGTCCTAACATATATTAACCTCTCATTGTACAATTGGGTTTATAAGTTTTATGTCGGGGGAAAAAAAAATGGTAAAATTATTTCTTCTGGATACATTTGTTCTTTTATATTCATGACATTTATTTGTATTCTTTATGCATTTGAGTTTTTAAAATAACAGATTTTGCACATAAACTCTGTCTGTCTGCATCGTTTCCTAACATTCAATCAGATGTTAGTATCCAACAATTACTCTGTGCTCTAGTGTCCTTTTTACCAAATACTGTTTTACTTTAACTTGAGTCATTTCTTGGATGACAACTTTTTAGTTTTGCTTGAGTAAAAAATGCTGAAACATTGCTACTCTTACTTGAGTACAATTTTTGGGAACTCTACCCACCTCTGGTCTATGTATTGGTTATAATGAGTTTATGATGAAGCTCTACACACTTGTGTACAGAGGGCAAAGATGGACCTTTACATCAGTAACTGACCCTCGTTCTAATGCTGAAAGTATGTGCACTGCAACAGGTCCCACAAAAACCACACACTCCTTTATTTCATTATACATCTTCTTAAATATGTCCGATTTCTTATTGGAATAATGATTAGTTGAAAGTCTAATATTTGTTTGCAAGGTACACCTATCCCTCTGCCTTTATTCATTTAGTGAATTATTATTTGCAGTATTACATTAACACGGTTGCAGTTTGCATCCAAAAAGATTAATTTCACCACTTTTCAATAAGCCAACAATCATAATTCTTTTAGATTTTGTTTGTTTATCAAACTGACTGAAGCCTTCTAACCGAGTTCACTTGAGAAGAACATACTCGGCCCGTTTGTGAGTCAGACATAAACATGATAATAAGGTCAACATGTGGCCCAGTCTTAAGCTCGTCTCTCTGCAAAAGGTCCGCGTATTTAAACACGACATGGCATGGCGTCAGGATGGATAGCCCACGGTCAGGACACGCAGTCAGCGTCTTAAAGCAAAGCAGCGCCGTCATCGCCAGATCCTGTCCGTTACCTGCCTTAAACAAAAACAAAGAGCCATCCAGGCTCTTTGGAAATCTGCTTGCTAAGCCTTTTCTCTTTTCTTCCCCATAATAATCCCTCCTGATGGTTTGTTTGGGCTCAGTCAGCGCTGGAGGGGAGCAATGTGGAAGGAGAAAGTGAGGAGGTAAAGTGGGGGTCTTTGATGATGACGAGATTAGATATAGCCCGGCAGACTGTCTCCTTCTGCCTCCACTGCAAGCACTGCCTCACACCCAAACACACACATACAGTTACACGCGCTTAGCTGCACTCATATATGGTGCAGAAGGCCACCCCTTTCCTCATTGTTGAGGAATTACTTGCTCTTTAAGGTCTTATGTTACAAGAGCAATTGATCCCTCTGACCCCCTGCAAACCCTGGAGGTCATGCTAGGGAATCTGAGCTCCAATGTATACACATAGGAGACTGCTCAGCCCCCAGAGCAGCAGGCTTCACACTCCCCTGCCTTCAAGACAACACACGCAAAAACTAATGCACATGGTCTGTGCTTGATTGTTTGGATTCTGATTCAGCAAGTCTCAAAACTGAGGACTTAGCACTTCCTGCTGGCTTCAGAACAGCACTACAGCTCCCTGCCTTCACATCAAGAAGAAACTGCTTTCTGTAAGTTGAAAGCAGAGTTTATTGCTAAAGTTAATTTGTCATGTCATCATAAGTTTGTATTTTCCATCTAGTGCATCAACAGGTAAATCCAAAAACGTGCTCTTTCCATGATGTTTTTTTTAAATGCAAGTTTTCGGTTAAGCCTTTTTTCTGCTCATCAATAAAAGTAAAGTGAGGATGATGATTGTTTACACCTCCGGTAACTTTGCTTAGACTAATGCTCGTATTAGTTTTTTTTTATAAAATAAGGCAGACTACAAAAACACTACAAATAACATCAGCTTTAAAAAGAATTCAGGACGCAAAGGTTTTGCGTTTTTCTGTTCTTTAAAGAGTCTAATTTATGCCTGCTGCTTCAAATATATACATACACATCAACAGTTTTTGGGGTTAGATAGAAATTCTGCTGTTTATGTGTCCAATTTTCTTAGCATAAATGACAGTTTCTTTAGTTTTACTGGTTCCTTGTTTGGACCAGGCTTTAAATTCCAGTCTGTTCATATTTTAGCATTCTGTGGTCAGATGAGGCTCTAAAAGCTTAACATTAACCTACTTAATCCAATTTATAACCAGTATTCTGGTGTCGATTTGGGTTCATTGTCTTGTGGGAAATTGGCTCCAAGCTCCAACTAAAGGGTTGGAAGTTCATTTTCAGATTAAATGAAATTGGTTGTTAGTTAATCAAGAACAACGAGGCTCAAGCTTGACAGAAACTGTTAAGTTCTGGTGTTACTATTGTCACCGACAACGATGACGCAAGTTTAACATCATCATAGGCTGAAAGGATGACGTCCAAGAAAAAAATGCACCTATTTGTTAGTAGTTTGTCAGAGGGAGGTTTGATTAAAAGAGAAATGTTAAAAATGGTGATGGCAGCATAATACTCAGGGGCTGTTTCACTATCAGTGGGAGTGGGGTGTTGAAAAAATTGGAGGAAAGACTACCTTAAAATGGAAGGGATAAAGGATCGATGTTTACTCAAAGCTATGTAAAAAAGAAATCTCTAAACCAACTTAAATCAACTACAGCAAACTTTTCTTATGATAAAACTAGCCAGAATTAGACTATAGTCCATATAGTCTGTGGTTTTTCTTCAGTATTAGTTGAAGACAGATCTAGGTTTTATATTATTTTATTTTCAAACAAATGTTTGAAATAAAATGTTACGTTTATGGAGGAAAGCATCTTTGAAATATTATTTATGTCAAAGTATTATCAGTTTTGAATTTCTAAAAAAGCCAAAATTGTTGATACTTTTCTGAATCATTAGTAGAGCCTTTCCTTTTTTTTAAATTGCTGACCAGTTTTCTGCTTGTTTCCACTAAAAGTTTTACCGTTTTATGTTTGATGAAGAACTTAAAGTCTTAAAGGGAAGGAAGCGTCCTTTTTATCACCACGATTTTTAGCTTCTATCAGGTTCATTTAGGGGCAATGGCTGGACCTCGTTAAATTAAACTCTTGATTCCTATCTGAAAAATAATGTTGGAAAAATAGAAACATTACTTTAAGCCTAAATCTGGATCCGAACTCTTTTTTAGTGTATGTAAAATTTAAGATTTGTTATTTGCATTTAGACTGGATTACACTCTGTAATTTAAAACAAACACAAAAAAACATTAATAATTAATTCAATTTAGCCTTAAAATAATTTCCTGCTCCTCCTCAGCCGACTTTTGGTTGTATTTGAGAAAACACAAACTATCCAGACAATATACTTCTTATACTAAAACAACCTTAAAGGGCAGTAAATCCTGGAGCAGAAGTCGTCTCCTTAAAGCTGCCGAGCTCTTTGGTTAAAAGAAACCAGCCTTCTTCCATCATCTGCTGAGAAAAGCTACAAACCTGACAATTTGAGCCACAGGAAATGCTCTGTTCTCCTTGAACCCCCTCTGAGCTCGGTGGCACCGAGCTACAATTAGCTTCTGACCTCAAATAATTGTGCTACTACAAGGATAGGCCCACCTTAGCTGCCCCTGCCTGTATTAGCGTGCCCCCCCTCCCTCCAGCCGCAGCCCTACATCACTATTATCTTTCCAAGCAAACAAATTCGTTAACCCCTGTCTGTTACTTTCTGTCCGGATTGGGGTAAACGTTTTCTTTTCTCAGTCGTCGGCTTGAATAAATCCCCTCCGAGTCAGAATGTCGCGAGGAATGAATGTTCAGAGCCTCCATTAAACGCGGGTGCCAGGTTACTTCTAGCAGCCAAGCCAATTTGATAATTGAGGTTGTTAGAGTGAGAAGTCTGAAGGCGGGGGACAGCGTCGTCACGCTGTCCGTACAACTCCCCCCCCCCACCACCACCACCAGCCGCTCAGCGGCTGCTGTCACAGTCAAACACATTGTGTCATTTTTCAATCCAGGGCTTGTCGTATTCTGGGCCCAACAGAGCCCACTGTGTGTGCGTTCACACCCGCTCTCACCCTGCCAGGGGAGCTCTGCGGACGAGGGAAGCAATTTTGTCTTTTTTAATATTTGACCAAAATTGCAACAGCAAATATTGGAGCGAAGCAAGTTTCCTCTGGTTTCCCTGTACACACACACACACACACACACCCACACATACATAAACCCAGACGTTCTCTATGATAAATGGATCATACTTTTAGTGCTTGTTAGTGATCGCTCTGTCAGTGCTATGTATGCAGAGGCTCATGTTTTTATTTATGAGAGCTGTTAATTGAGAAAATTGCTGGTTTAGGTTTTTTTTTTATATTCAGGAATTGATGAGTTGCTGTGAGTAAATAGTGGGAAGTCAAACAGACGTCAGATACGCTGAATTAGGTTACCTGTCAGGTCCTGGATGTATGCTGAAGGATGCTTTACTCTGGCTCTGTCTGAATGTAGCCTGGAGAAAATCGCTCCCTTAGGGATGAATAAAACTCCCTCTGAAGCAAATTTCAAAGAGACTTATTGACAAAGAGGTACTGACGTCTATCAATACTCCTTTTTCACTTTGTCTTGGCAGATAACGAACATCACTAAGCTCAAGGACTTTCTGCTAGAACACCGAAAGGACTATGTGAGCGCTGGAAGGTAAGCTGCAGACGATTAGAGTAACCCTAAGTTGACCCCTGATGATTCGACAAAAAAAACAAATGCATGTCTTTTCTCACTATTGGACATTATATCAGACTAAGCTGCTTTTATTCATTTGGGATTACAGCTGTTCTATTTCTATTTATCAATGTCAGGAAAATGAATCAAAATACGGACTTAAATTTTCTCATCGTTTAAAAGGGAATTCTATCAAATATTTATGGTCTCCATCCAGAAGCTTCTCACTGAAGTTTGCTGCAATCTTAACTCGTTCCTCCTGACAGATCTGGTGTGATTCAGTCACAGCTTTTCACCGTCGTCCTCCAGTTTCACGGAACAGAAAACAACACTTTGTCATGGCGACTCCAGAACGTTGACTTTGCTGACCTCCAACCACTTCGTAACTAATTCATTGCTAAACTTATGGTCGTTATCCCTTTAGAAGACCTGTTGGTGCTGAAAGTTTGACCTCCATTCAGTTTTTTTATGTGTGGCCTAACTTTGTTCATTGTAACGTTTTTTCTTTGTAACTCCCTTTGATGCTGTAACACTTGTACTTTACAGTCGGGAATGTTTCCTCAGTCTTACCTGTTCCTCCGTTTTTCCCTTCAAATCAAGCCCTTCATTTTTAGTTTTATCAGATCACTGAAAAACATAAGTTCTTTATCTTCAAATTTATTTTCCTTCTTTCCGTCTTTCTGATTTTTTTTTTTTTTTTCAGATTATAAACCTGGACACACATTGTTGGCCCTTAAGAGGCAATGCTGAATGTATTTGTCCTTGTTAAATAATTAATTAGCCAAACATCCACGGACCCTAAAGAGGTCATGACCTCAGCCTTGAAGACCTCTTCTTTAAAGCGTTGCCTTCTCTCTCTGAGCCGCCTTTACCTGCAGTGTTGTGAATTGATTTTAATAAGAGAGCTTTTGAAAATAGTTTAAAGGTCACGATAATCTTATTATTTAAACATCTGACCTTGAAGTAACTGATAAAGAATAGTCTCTCATTGCCCTGGTATTAGAGACATAGAAATCATTTTAACGGAGCAAAAGCAGAGAAAGTTTGTCCTGATTTAATGTTATTGAGTTAGAAATAAAGGTTATGTGTTTGTAAATAAAGCCGTATGTCTCCTGTTTGTGTGTGTGTCTGTCAGTGTGTACCGATAGCGGTGAGTGCTGGCAAAAGGTCAGCAGCGAGGAGGGTGGTCTGTTGTGGCAGGCTCCAGTCTAATTGTCTGGAATAATTGAGCTTCAACCAAGTGTAGAACAAATCACGCCCAGCGACTAATCCAGCCTTTCCTTGGCTCAAAGGCTTTCGGTTTAGTTTTTTTTTGAGCATGGAGTGTAGTCCTATTCTAAGAGATATGTTGATAAATTCTCAGCCAAAAAGCATTACCAAGCATGTCTAAATTAACTATTTGCTTGGGTTGTTTCATAAATTTTAACTCCGAAAGAGTCAATACATTAGTCTTGACTCTTTTCTCTACCTTAAAGCAAATGTAATTAAAAAAAAAGAAGGAATACAAGTGACTTAATGAATTTTTTAGCTTTAAATCCATTGGGCTTGTCGTTGTGGAGCGGAAGGTGACATTAATCAGATAAGAAAGTCTTTTGTTCACTTTTTTTACTTTTAAGCATTTTTAGTTTGTCCAAAATATGTCTGTTTTCTTCTGAGATCTAATTGGGCTTTAGTGTGGAAGGGTAATCATTTTGCTGTCCTGAAATTTGTGGGTTGGGGTATGAATGTGTGCAACACTCGGTTTCATGAGGGATAGTTAATCATTGTAATGTTTTAGATAGCTTTCTGACCCCATGATTGAATGTGTTTTGTTTTTATCGTAGTCTTATCTCAACAGATCACAGCCGTATGACCGACAGCGAACGAGACCAGATTGACCAGGATGCTCAGATCTTCATGAGAACCTGTTCTGAAGCCATCAAGCAGCTTCACAAAGAAGGTTTCTGTAGATTTTTTTTCTATAACATTTCATTTAAAACAATGGTATTTCCTTGTAGGATAAATGAGGAAACCTCACAATTGTTTTCCCCAAAGTTCGTTAAAATCCCACAAAGATTATAGCAGCTTGCGAGTCCGGCAATGGATGTGAAATGTGACTAAAGAATTTGCCACTCCACTTCAGTGAAAATAATGTTTAATATGTCTCATCTGGCTGTTCAGCACCAGTTCAGCCCTAGAGCACGCAGCAAAATGCTAAATTAAATGCTACATTTTTCAACTAAAGCTTCCTTCATACCAATGCTGAAGCATGGAGGTGGACGTGTGATGATCTGGCAATAGTTTGCATCATATAATCCACTGTGAATTCTTCTGCACATCAGAGGGTTATTGAGGAAAAAAAAAGAGATAATCTGTATAAAAACGAAAGCTGAAGTAGAGCTGAACTTTGCAACTTGACAACGACCCAAAACACAGCAGTCGTCCACAGAGGACTGACTAAGAGTTAAGAAACGGGACGTACTTGATTGAGTCTAAGCTGTGGTGTAACTTAAAATGGCTGAAAATGCAAGAAAAACTGAACTCAAACTTTCCTTGGACTGATGTTAGAGGCCAGTCAGTTAGAGGAGTCTCAATATTTACTCCAAAGGAATAAAGGCTCCTTTTCTTCAGCTGTAAGACACATTGTTGTTGATGTTTCCTGTTTGTTTCTCTTTGTTTGAATTTTTTTTCAATCTTCAGTTAAATCTTTGTTGTTGTTTTTTTCCTGTTCTAAAACATTAGATAGATCTTGTTGAATAGGGATCTCTTATTTTCCCATGGCTAGTTTTAAATTCTCCTTTCACATTTCTGAAAGGCCATGTCTTTGTCCATGAATGAAGATGACTTTGTTTTTATCACAGTGGAGAAGCAGGCGACAGCGGCTCAGATTAAGGAGCACAGGGTTTTGGTTCTGGACCTCATTGAGATGTATCTGAAAGGTAATGTTTCTGTAACTCTTTTATTGCTTCATAGCTCATCTGAAATCACTCAACCCAGATCCTATTAACACAACTGCATGTTTATATCATGTTTATGTTTGGATTTTAGGAGTGTGTAAGCTGTACTCTGAGCAGAGAGCGATCAGAGTCAAGAGAATGGTGGACAAGAAGAGGCTGTGAGTATCTCTGTGTTTCATTAGAAAATGTATTTATATTTCTATATATATATATACGTATATACTAACTGTGAGCGATCCAGTTAACATGTTGCACAATGGTTTCAGATCAAGACTGACACCAGAACATCCTGGTAAAGTGGAGAAAACCGTAGAGTTGGAGCCTGCAGAGGAGAAAGTCGTTAAGGAGGAAAGTCCTGGTAAGTAAGTGAGCTCGTTAAGAACCTGGGCCCTGGATCCTCAAAGACTGGGGTTAGGTACCCTGCTGTGATCACGTCACGCTTTGTTGATGCTGAATTAACTTCAACCCGTAGGGCTCATCTACAGGCCAGAATGTTGTATTTAGGAGCCGTTTACAGTGAAAGCAGCAGGAGGTTTTAGGTTAAAGGCAGAATCTGAACTTTTTTTACACCTCAGAATTTCTGTAATATAAGAAAATACATATATATGTATAGTTGAGTAACTTTCTTACTATTTTTTTAAATCTGTGTTTTAGAGAAGAATGTATCAGAACTGCAGGACAACGGCCTCAACCTGTGGGAGGAGGGCCGCGTGGAGGACGAGCTCTCTCCTGAGGAGATCCAGATGGTGGGCAGCTTTCTGGATCAGA
>JAUZNJ010037907.1:0-63907 GCA_034780135.1 Jordanella pulchra | reverse complement strand
TATCTATCTATCTATCTATCTATCTATCTATCTATCTATCTATCTATCTATCTATCTATCTATCTATCTATCTGGGTGTATCGTTGAAATTTTAACAACTGTCACAGTTTTTTTTTTTTAGAAATGGCGTTTCACATCTACAGTTATCTAATTGTAGCCGATCTGTTCCTGCTGACCGTTTGCCCTACCTTGAGTCTATCAGCTTCTTTCCAGACTGATACACTGTGTAAAGTGCATAAGTCCGTCTGTCTACCACTGACAGTGAGCTATATTGTCCACATTAGAGATATTTTAGAGAAACAATGTAAAGACAAAAGTCAATTACAATAGAACTCTAAGAAGTGAAACAAAACTTAACAGATGATAACAAGCTGACCTTTTTCTTCAGTTCCACACTAATAGCATTTGCTTCTTTGAGGAAGATGGCGTTGCCCCAGAGCAGATCTCTGAGGGAGGTGAACTGGTAGAACCTCCACTTTCTGAAGGCCCAGAGTGCCAGCTCAGTCTCACGCTTCGTCCACGGTACTGTAGACAAATGCAGGTAAAAGTAAATTAACATGGATCAAAGAAGTCTGATACTGAGGTGATTTTGTTATGAATCTAACCGTGTTCACAAACAGCATTACCTTCCTCCTCAGGCTCCTCCTCTTCCTCAGGTGACTCCAGGTACCGAGAGTCTACTTGTCTCTGAAGGGCCTCCAGTTTGCTCTCGTAGTCCTGAAAGGAGCCATGAAACGTGTTTAACCATTGACCCCTTAAAGCCAGTTTCTATAAACAGGAAGTTTAGTTTTTACCCACCAGCCTTTGCTGCTCAAGCAGGTTACTGGCTTCTTCTCTTTCTTTGCGGTATTGGTCCTCAAGCTCTTGAAGCCTTGAGGATTTAAAGTCCGACAGAAACTTATGAAATAAGATCTTCTAATGATTTATACTGACATGATAACATAGCATGATGTTAAAGCAATGGATGTTAATGTAGACTCACCTCTGCTCCATCTCCTGCTTCATGTCGATGCCTTGTTTCTCAAGCAGCTCCCTCTGAGCGAAGGCCCAGTCCACAGGCTCCACTGGCGTCTCTGCACATGGCGTCCTCTCCCGCTCTAGACGAGCCTGCTCCGGGTCGTTGAAGCGAAACACGTGGCTCTTACCCATGATGATGCGGTTGCCTTAAAGAATTAGACAGAATTAGAAATGCATAACTATTAGCTTCAAAGAAGATGCTGGATATTATCATTAGAAACCCAAACAGTATTTTTTATTTATGCAAGATAACAGGGCTAACTTACTGTTAGAAATTTTCAAGAGTAGTCTTTTTCCCCGTTTACTTTTAAGAATCAGTAGCTTTTTTTCAGGCGAATTGTTGCAATAACAACAATAATAACAATAATGAAAGATTCTCACCAGAACGCAA
Source organism: Jordanella pulchra (assembly GCA_034780135.1). NCBI lineage: Eukaryota > Metazoa > Chordata > Actinopteri > Cyprinodontiformes > Cyprinodontidae > Jordanella > Jordanella pulchra. The sequence goes on along the minus strand of JAUZNJ010037907.1, from coordinate 62,499 downwards.
AACCGTAGGCGAGGTAACTCTCTTTCCATTGACGTATGTCTCGGCCCCCTCACATGGCTCAAGGATGACACATCCTGGTCCAGAAGAAAATTTCTATCAATTCTTTTAACATATTCCTTAAACTATTTGTTGTATTTAGCGTTTTCATGCAGAAACATTCAGACTTTACCTTCTCCTTGTGGGCTCGTGGTGCTGCTGAAGGTGCAGTGCTCATCTTCGATGAAGTGGCCACTAAGAACGATGTCTTGTCGAGTTTTAGCGTTTTCACGACCAACCCTAGTGGAAAGGAAAATTGTCAAGATTTTAAAAACTTTTAAGAACAGAAGCAGTTCAGTGTAACAAATAGGAACGTGTAAAGTTTTACTTGGTAATGCCGTCTTTGATGTAGTACAGAAGACACTCAGACATCAGAGGGTCCTCATTGAGATTCACCAGATGAGGCGTCTGAAAAAGAGTCACAGTTGAGTTTTACCAGGAAAGAAACCAAAGATGTTTGATTGTTATCTCTCAATGATTATGATTTAATGTGCCTGCTTTTCTTCATGAAGTCATTCTTTATAGGTACTCAGGGCCTCTAATTTTATTTTCTGACAATTACTTTTAAAATCAAGGGTCGAATGAAAGGGTCGACCATACAACATCCTAACACAGTTTTAAATTTGTGTTTGTTTCGAGATTTTCCCCATCTTAAACTAATTTAGTGGTTTTATTAAAAACACCCAGTGTTTACAAAAAAAAATGTTGCTGATTTGACTTTTTAATTGAAATGTAAGGTACATGGATATTTTTAAAACATTTGTTGTGACGCACTTAGCAGCAGTTAGCTACAGTCTGTATTTTTTAATTTTATTTTAAAGATCAACCTTATTTGAATTCTAGTTGCATACTTTCTTCCCTTTTTAAGTACTGGTATAGAAGCTTAAATTTAATCAAACCTGGCATTATATTTATTCAACAGGGGAAAATGAAGTTATTTAATTTAACTACCCTAGAACCTCAGCAGACAATTTTACAAGCAATCACATTTTGTTGTTGGAATTTCCCACTTAAATCAGGAGAGTCTGCAAGTATGAGAGCTTATGGACCAAAGAACCTGTCCTGCCTATAACCATCAGCTTCTACAACAATTCACTGAAGACATTTCAATAATATGAGATACAATAACTTTTCATTGTCATTTTGGGATTTGTAAAGTAATTAAAATGTGAACTGCTTTAAATTCCCCCCAAAAATCATTGCTCACTCCAACTTAATATCAATATTAATTTTACTGAAATATTTAGGTGACCGAATAAATGTGATACTTTAATAAATCATATGGTGCTTTCATAAAAGAACAATGTCTTGTTCCCCCTGCTTAAGTTCTGTCAAATAAACGCTCACATTTTTCAGTAAAGAAGTAAAGAAAAATCACCTAAATCACTTTTACCAAAGTGGCTAAAATGTGTGGAGGGAGACATATAGTCAGTTACATACACACATGATTGACAATCATCTTACCTTCTTGGGAGAAAAGACGCCAACAGTACCTCCATCTTCTCTCATAGCCACACCCATCTCAGCGAGTAAAGCCTCTCTACAGACACAAAACCATTGAAGCATTTAATGATCTTATTAGAAGTGCTATGGTTCCATAGATTAAATTAAATTTTAAGATTCGATTTATTGTTTATACCATTGTTAATGACATTTAATGCTGGAATTGGGTAAAACAATTCATGAATCATTCGAACCCACAAATTTAATTCTAACATTGGAGTGAACCTGTGTTTTAAACAGTCCAGCAGTTCAGTTTCATGTTTTCTGAGAGTCAAACTACAGCAATTAGAATATAAAGTTATGTAGAGTAGAACATCCTCTTGTGATGTGATGGTTGGTGTTGGAAGATCAGTTTCAGTATTCACATAATTTGAGAAGAAAATCATGTGTGACTAAGATGAAGGGAAAAGGACCAAAACAAGATGAGTTAGACATGTTTATTATTTAGAACAAACCTCTCCATGCGGATGGCCTCGGTACGTCGCAGCTTCTCTTCCCATGTCTCATTAAGCTCTGCAATGATTTTCTCTGTTTCCTAAAAGTAAAAAGAAATGACTTAAAATCGATTGTCACAATACAAACTAGTAATTCTAACTTCTTGCTTCATATTTTCTAACTTTGTACCTTCAGCCTTTCGATTGCTTCCTCACTGGCCGGGCTGAAAATACGGTCGTGAAGGTTGGCGATGGAGCCGGCCCGGCTGGAGAGGGCGGAGAGAGACGGGGAGGGACTCATTCCAGTCATGGCGTGGGTCACTGTGGAGAGATCACCCCTTTGATTGACAGCCTGGTGATTGTTCACAAAGTTCTTGTAACCGCCCAGGTCTGTCAGAGAGAGACGGTGCATGGAGGAGCGCAGAAAAACAGACAAAAACGGGACAGAAGGTAGGTGCCAGTGCCAGATGGTTTGGGAATGAGAGGAAAAGAATAAGGGCCCAATAGGAAGGAGTACAAAAAAAAAAGAGAAGAGCTCAAATAATTGACCCATAAATTATAAATAACAAATAATTGAGAAAAGGTGGTTTGCTTATCAAAGAAACTGAATGTGAGAGCACTAATTATAGACAATCAACAAGCTACCAAGCATTGAGAGACATGAAAATCTTTCAGTCATACGTTTTCACTGCACGTCTGAATGTGCAGACCTCTGAGCTCCACTGCTGAGATCTCCACACACAGAGAACCAGGATGCAGATTCAACAACATGAGACGTCATCGTTCCACTAAGTTCTGTCGTCTACGGCGAGTAAAGCTTCAAAGCCAATGCTAAGTCATAGCACTCTTGATCAGTATCTGTTACTGTGAACCCCTACAAGAACACAGTGAAATATCACCAGCTGGGGATGGGCTAATCTCTAAATGTTAATCATTTCACATTTAAGAAAACATTAAAGGGATTAGTTTGTTTTGTTGGAATTTAGACTATCAGAGGAAAGCACAACAAAAAAAAAATCATTGACTACCTTAAAAGATGTAATAGGTCAGATTCATGCCTACATCCTGTGAAGGTTTAATGGTTTGTCAGGTTAAAATTATTAACCTTTGCAGGATTTCATACAAAAGCCAACACTTAATTCCAAACAGCAATAACATAGATAAATGGTTAAATATTTTAGAAAATAATACTGAGCTTAATTACAGGCCTCTATGAGAAGCTGATGGACCCTTTTTCTTTCTTGGTGTCTGTATTCAAAGTAACAGAAATGTTTAACCAAGAGCTCCAAAAGCACTGCATGCCTTAGTGAAAAAGTGCATAAGTTGCCAGTCAGGGGTCATGTTGCATGGGGCTATGAGGTCTCCCATTTGAAAAGAAAAGATGAACATCTCTATAATCATGGAGGGAAATGGAAGCCACTTTGCAAAGTTTTCTGAGAAACAAACATTACAACAACAAGATATAAATGAACAGATGCTCTAAATAAACATATGCGTAGCAAAAATACTTTCTTGGGATTGTAAGTTTTGTCTCTGGTGCGATAGAGTAGGAAACTCTTTTTTTTTTTTTTTTTTTTTTAGTTGCAAAGCGCAGGCTTGCTAAAGTTAAACACACATTTCAAACCGGTGATGGCAGGAAGGGCGCCTCGATAAGCTGACGGAACAGAGAAAAGAGACTGTGTGTCAAAAACTCCAACGTTCCGACTTAATCCTCTGCCCTCAGTGAATGGAGAGAAACAAAAGCCCTGGACAGAGGCTCCCAGCTCAAAGTATGTGCATTTTCTATAATCGGGTTTCCATGTTTCCATTTGTGAGACTCACTCTCAATGATGTCTCCCAGGCCCTGTGCATACAACAGGTCTTTAAGACGAGCGACCTCCTCTTTCAGCTCACGGACCAGGCGGTTGTTGGGATCCTCGTTAATCACAGCGTTACAGCGGATCTGTTTGGCACGATCAGCATACCTGACACAAAAGCGACCATGAGCACTACTGAGCTTTTACACATCTGAGACATTTAAAGTGACAAAACTTAACCAAAGTCCTGAACAAATTAAAAGCGAAAATATTATTTTAATTTAAGAAAAAAAATGTTTTTCGTTACCATTATTCTGACATCTTAAAAAAGAGATTCTATCATGTTCTCCTCACCGGAGGGTACTTAGTGTTTCATCGTAGTTAATATCTGCAGGACTGAGAGCCGCCACCATGGCTGTGCGAGAGTTACCCCCTGAAATGAAAATATCATGATTTTATATTAGCCAGTTTACATTTTACCTAAACAAAAGACAATAAATAAATACTTTTGTGTTTGCAAACCTAAGTTCTCCCTCAGGAGCCAAGTCAGAACTGAGTCTCTGTAGGGAATAAAACTTTCTACTTTCTTCTTTTTCTTGTTCTGTTTGAAAAAAAACAATAAGAAAGAGAAATATTTATTGGGTGTTACTAAATGAAATTTCTATGTTTTATTTAATTGTGAAACATGTGAAACCACAAACCTTATTTGGTGCAGAGTCCTGGGAATTAAGGGAGAAATGTAAGTAATTATTATCTGATCAACCATTAAATAAATTCGGCAATAAAATGCTGGCGTGCAAGGATCTCACCAGTTCAGCTAAGGCAGAAATGACTTTCCCCAGAGTGGTAAGAGATTTGTTTATGTTTGCTCCTTCCTGTAGGAAAACATGCATTTTAGATAACATTTTACATTTTAAGTTATTCGAAACAAACTCCAACTCAAACAAAACAAAAACAAAATATCCCCCCCCACCTTCAGTCGTGTCCCTTTAGCTCCAGTTGAATCAGCCCTCTCACTGCCAGCCAAGTCCACCAGGCTGATCTTGCTGACCTGACAAATTGTTCACATGCAATCAATAAACAATTGAAAGTTTTCAAGTTGGAAAAGAGATTTTCATTGTTCTTTAACAATGCTTCTGATGTGCTACTTTGTCCAAATTGATTAATTAAAGACATAAAAATTGTAAGATACTTGTTATAAAAACATCCAATGATTTTGTTCTTTACTTTTGAGGGAAATTCTTTGGTTTCACCGAATATGATAATTTTAGAAATGCGAAAACTTCTGATGTGATTTTACTATTTTAAGGAAAACTACATTTTTTCTTTAAGGGTCTTTTCCATGTTTTCTTTATATGTATCTAATATAATGTTCTAATTGTAATGATTATGTTTTATTAGCTGTGTTCAGAATATTTCAATGAGACAAATAATAAATAAGGGTTTAAGAAAACATTGCTCTGTGTGTAATATATATTTATATGAATAACATTACTGAAATAAATTAACTTTTTATAAATAATTACTTTGATTTCAATAAGTCTGTAAATATCTCTGTTTAATAATAGAAGAATTAACTGGAAATATTGTAGACCTAAAAAAATGTACAAAATCAGGTTTCAAAGACTATTTCAGGACATTCAACCCTTCAAATATATTGACTAGTTTTACCTTTCTTCGATTAGTTTGCACAGCTTATGGCTAATACTAATACTTATGAAAGTTTAGGTGAGTTACAGAAGATGGCACAGAGTAAGATCTTTGGGCAAAACCTTTTCTGAAGTGTTGTCTGTCTCCATGTCATGTTTCTTTTGTGTGAAGATGATGTTGAAGACAGCATGAGAGCGACTGCTGGTCTCATTCATGTTGGTCGCAGCCACAGTCCTGAAAAAAATAATCACTTTAAAGTATTTCTATAACCTTTCAGCATCCATCCATTATTTAGCACTGAATGTAACAGTTTTTACCTGGCCTTGTTTCCAGAGTCCATCAGGTCCTGAATGTCATTGTATGAAGTTACAGCCAGTTTGGACAGATCTTCAACATAAGGCCCCAACAGGGGGTGTTCTCGGACACGCAGGTTTCCTTTGTTTTTGGGGTTCAGGAGATCACGCACACGCTCACAGTAGATCTCCATGTAGCTCACCTAAGAAAACAGCCGACAATTAAAGCAGGAGTATTTCTGTGTTAAAGTAAAAAAAAAAATCTGTAATTCTAAAAAGTCACCATATAATAAACACATAACTGTATGTTTCATATTTACTGCACAAAAATAAGAAACAATTGGAGGATTATGTTGAGTGCTTTATTATTGTCTATTTTTTACTGTTGAAAAGCTGGTTTGTTTTCTCCTATTTCCTCTACTTCTGAATAAAAAAATGCAAGTTGTGTGTTGGTACATTTGACGCACGCAACTCTGCTGCTAAACTCACAAATGCATTTATTGTACAAATATGACAGAAATATATAATTAAATTTCAAAACAAACAAAATGAACAGCTTTTAAATAACACCTTAATGGAAAACACATTAGGTGAGAAATTAAGATGTAAGACAGATAAATAAAACATAAAGCTTTTGAAGTTTCCTGCCTGACTAATGGACTTAATCACACTGTTTTTTGTTGTTTTTTTTAAATAAAAAATGTTTTTAAATCTGGGTCAGCAAATGTTTTAGTATTTGAAAATAAAAAAGTAAATTTAATAGTTTGCAAAGTGCTAGTCTGAGCTTAAAATGGCATGCAGGCATATGATTGGTGTTAAGCTAATTACTGACAATAAACTGGATAGATTCACAGGGGAAGTGACTCTAACTTTGTTTGTTTAAAGCCATCTCCAGAATAAATTTAAAACTATTTACTTGTTTCCTTTCAACAAGTAAATAGCTCTGAAGACGTCATCAAATCTACAATGTAAAGCTTTCAAAACTAGTAGAAATGTGTAGCCTGTAATTAAGAAATAAAAAATAAAATGTGCCACTGGTTTCATATCGCTCACCTCCACAGAGTAAGACATGCTGTTGTCATTGTTGCAGTCATTGATCTTTGTAAAAAGATCCTCACACAGCTAGAAGACAAAGAAGCAAATCAGGTTTGAAAATGGCAGAACTGCAGTGTAACTAGTGTGCTTCACCACACAATAAACCCGTGCTGTAAAATGAATGGACTCTGATTTACCAGAGGTATAATGCCCTGCTGGTCTTTTTCCTGTCTCCCCATCATGGTGTAGCTTTTGCCAGCTCCTGTCTGTCCGTATGCAAATATGCACACATTGTAGCCCTCGAAGGCGTGCAGCAGCATCTCTTCTCCGATGTCCTTGTACACCTGCATCTGAGATGCATAGTTGATGTCCTCGGGCTGCAGACAAAGAGACAAGGGAAGTCAATAATTCAAGCATTAATGAAGACAGAGGAAGTAAAAGTAAAAAAGTTAAAATATGTCTACTTTTATCCTGTTTTGTACTGCTGATGTTATCACTGCATTACTGTAGATGTTGTGTTTTTGTGGAGGAAGATGTGTAACAACTCACCGTGGTGTGTGACCAGTAGGAAAAGTCAAAGTTGAAGCTCTTGTTTTCCTTTGGCTGTTTCGGGTTCAGGATAGCTGAAAACAGCAACAAGGAGTCCAAATAAGTTTCGTTTTATTTTATTTACTAAACTGTCAACATAAATAGTGAGATAAAGAGACAAAAAAAAAGATTATAAATCTACTTCTATATTTAGAAATCCATTATTTTTGAGGCCATCTCACTTCTAATACAGTTCTCAAATACAGTGTTACTATTTGAAATTATAATTAATAAAAATAGTTATTTTTCTCTCTAGACCAAATATATGGCCCTAAAACACCTATTTTCAGTTAAGGTTTAAGTTCTTAGGATTGATGAGCTTAGAAACAAAAGAAAATCCCAAATTCACCAGAATAAAACCACTTAAAATGAAGCTAAAGTCCAATTAAAACAAATTACCCAAATATATTTTGTAATAAGCTATAATAAGAGCAATGTAAACCCACACATGGTGAGAGAGGAGGTTTGGATGATTCCTTCATCCCCGCCATTAACCCATTACATACAAAAACCATTTCCTTCCATATGGGATCATATTGCAATCTCATTACTTGTTTCCACCTCAGAAGCAATAGGCGATAAAAAGCCAAATGTTTTTTTCTTTGTGTGGTAAAATACACACAAAGAAACAAACATTTATGTTTAAAAACTCAACACATTCTCATCAAACCAACCAAGGCTTTTAAAAACGTCATTATTCATCATGAAATGAGTTAATTAGCTAAAGAGAAAATGTTTGTTTTCAAATAGTCAACCTTACAAGACCTTGATGCTAAAGTTAGGTTTCATTTTCAGTTCATCTTTATGCTTTATTAAAACAACAGAGAATCTGCCGCCTCTAGCATTACAACCTACAGTGTTTATGTCTCTAAGAAATGTTTCAGTTGTTCTATACTAAAACAAATTAAATGCTAATATAACATTTAAAATCAGTCTTTAGGGTTTGTTATCATTCGAGTCACTGATATCATTGATGAAGTCAATATTTTTTATGGTAAAAATAATGTTAAGTGAGTGAAAGACTAGAGATGATATTGAAGGGAGCACTGAAGCTACCTCTCTCAATATTAGATAATCGCTTCTATGAAAGCTTTGCTTTTACTCCTAGGGGTTAAAAAACATTAATCAGTGAGCTGTCAGGAAAGAGAGGAAATATCCGGTTTCCAACCATTATTTCATTCCCATTTAAAGATCAAATCAGACTGCACTCAAAAGCCCTTTGTTGTTTTACTTTATTTATGGTGTATAATCAAAATTTGTACAGATAAGCTAATGTAAAAAAAACAAATGAACCAACAAGCTGTCTGTCCTTTGTTTTATTAGGAAATTTAAGATTGACGTTCTTTCAGTTATCTCTCCAATAAAAAACTAATTTTTCAGTGAATACACCCTCTGTGTTCCACCATTACAGATAATATATTGCAATAAAATACAAGCATCAATAAGTCTCTGCAAATAAACTAAAAGCTTACATTTATAAAGGATTTTTTTTTCATCTACACAAATAACGGAGGACTACACAGTTGTTCTGCAGTCATTACCACCTTGTAAAAAAGATTAAAACACAGAAGGTTAACACAGAATTTCAGAAGGCTAAATAGAAGGGAGAAAAGTTTGTCAGAAAAAGGTTTATGTAACTACAGCTTTAGGAGAACTGTGAATTCAATCAAGAATTCAAGAAGTTCCAAGTCATCTTTGAAGATTTTGATGAAAATCAAGGTTCCACAATGAATGGGGAGGGGGAGACACAGGAGCTAAGGAGGCCATGTCATCGGCCGCTGTTGGTCTATTGTTTTTATCCAGTTCAACAGCAGCTACCTATCAGGAAGTTTCAAAACACTTCATACTTCCTTTTACTGACAGTCTTTATGGAGATGTTAATTTATTTTCTCCTACTAGAGTTTGCCTATCCTGTCACAAGTAGCAATACCTAATTGAATGATCATTGTATCTGTGTTTGATTGGCTAGCTTACTCGTCTGAACCAGAGGAAGATGAGAGACACCAAGACCAACAATGCAAATGAGCCAAAGGTGAATATTAAAGGAATCTGGGCTTCATTAAAAACAAAGCCTAAGTATTATAAATCTGTAAGCCTTTTTTCTATCTGAATGAAATATTAATCTCAATGAAGCATTACAACATTTATTTTGTTACTGTTGTTCTGAGCTGTTCTGATGCAACTTCAGTTAGAAATGTCAAAAGACCCAAATAAAATGTGAAAAAACTGTAATATGATTATTTTAATCTGATCTCTCTGTAATCTTTAATAGGCAGTGAACAATAAATGGAAAAAAACTTCCCTTTCTATGAGAAAATGAAAGACTCTCAGTGGCTTTCATTTCACTGTATTTCTATGACTTAAAAATGCTAAAATGTCTGTGTTTTTTCCAGGCTTTTAAAAGATGAACTAGAGTTGTTGATTCTCTATTAATTAATAGATTAAGAGGTACAGTGTAAATCTTAAACCGGGCTGCTAATTAAACCCACCGTAACACACTCCACTCTATGGGAAGCTTAGTATAGCAGGAACACTACCCCCAAAAACTGTGCACTCAGCTATAGGCAACACAATGCTGAGGACAAATGCTAGAGAGGACATGGCTGGAAGTACCTGTATTAAAGAACAAGCAAATTCAGAAATTATTTGTGTTTAGATTCACATTCCTCTCTCTTTATTGGGGCAAATTAAGGTTAGAAACGACCCTCTTTCACACATACATTTAGACAAGCTGATTCTGAGGGTGCTCTGGACCAGAACAATGCCTGTTTTTTGTCACTACTGGTAGCACGCATGATGAGAGCAGAGAAATGTGGCTGCCACTGCATCCTACACACACGGTGTCAGGGCTCAGAACTGACTGGAGCTTTTGTTTGTTTCTTCAGCAAAGATGCGGCCAACCTCACTGCCCAGTGTTATGTAGCTGCAGCAAAGGCCTGCCTACAAAAAAAGCTGAGGCGAAATGCTCGGCCTCATGTAGGTCAAAGGAATATCATCAAACAAGCAGCAAAGCAGCACTAACTGTCTGGGATTTTATGCAGCAAAGTTAGAAGTAAAATCAGTCTAGTTATATTCTTGCAATTTCTATATCAGCTTAATTAAAAAATACTTTGTTAATCCCAAAGTGAAATCGTGCATTGTAAGAGTGTTTAAAGTGCTGGGCTTAGGTGTTTGATTTCATTGAATTTCCTTTTTTGTTTTTGGTTATACTTAAAGGTTTCAGACCATCAAACAAATTTCAATATCAGAAAAAGATTTCCGATCAAAGCAATAACGATTATATCGTTTTTGAAAGTTTTCAGCCTATTTCTTGTTGACAGACAGGTTCGGTTTAAGTGTTCAAGGGTTTGAAAAATATCAGTCCTGAGTGTGAGACTGAACTCAACTTTGTTGTTTAGATGCACCTAATGGTTTGGTAAGAGGGATGATTGGCTTTATATTAAATCTTTGAAAATCATTAAAAAAATTTTGTTTTTTATTTACACAGCTAATATTTGCCTGATATTAAAATTGGTTTTATCTGAAAGTCTGTCAAAAAAGCAGAAACAAAAAACAATTTCTATTTGTAAATATTGCAGGACTGAGGTAAGGTTAATTTCAGAAAAACAGAGATCACTAGCTTCAGTAGTCGTTCTGTAAGCTTGTTATCATAAGAACCCTTTAACATAATCTATTTGGTGGACGTTTGTGACATAATACAGGTAAAAATCTAGTAGATCTCAAAAACCCTAACAACATGAAAAATAGCTATATAAAAATTTAAAGGGAGTAGCTGCTCTTCTTCTTTTAATTAACTTTAGAGGCGTTAAGGTTAGTATAAAATCTAATGGTGCTTAAAAATGAATGATGAGTTCTTACATGAATATAACAATTCTGGGCATGCAAGACTGCAAAATGCTTGACCAAATGGTAACAAACGGTTTAATTTTCAAAAAGCCCATTATGCTTAAATGAAAATATCCAGAGTCCCATGTCAGTGTTTCGTTTATGTCTGACTGGCTTGACCTAAACTGTCAGGGAAAGATGCTCCCATTTCAGACCAGAAAACTATTAAAGCATAAAACAGCAGAAAGAAAACACTGAGGAACACTGGCAAATACCAAATAATAAATGATCAAAATAAGACAGAAAAGCATTAAAGTAACGTGAGGACAAAATGCTATCCCCAGCCGTTGGGTTTGTGATGAGACTCAAAGACTCATCAATCTTCACAGGCTGCCATTTCACTCTACATTCACCTGAATAGGAAATATTGATCCACTTCCATGAGAAAAAAAAATCACGACAAGATGATAATCACTACTGTTATAAATATCACATGTTTTTGTTGAGCACTTTACTATAACTTAACTATAAATATCATGTTTTTGTTTAAGACTTCAGGTTATACAACATATAACAACAAATAAAAGACTTTTTAGACATTATGAGTCATTGTGTTTTACTTGAATGTTTTCACTACAAAATTTGATAAATAGTAACACAAATTTTAGTTCAAATGCAGCATGCTGAGCAAAACATACAACTTTAACCTGCTTCTGTTAACACAACCAGTTCTGAATGGGTCCATTTTGACCCAAGACCAGGAATGCAAAATAATCCCTGTGTGTTTATTTTCAATCCAGCAGTGTTTTTGAGAGTAGAAGTGATTAGGATTAATAATTCAAGGCTTTAAAAACCTTTAGAATAAATGATCAAACATGGAGCTAAACCACACCTTTTTTAAAGGATTTTTTTATTTGTGAGGTTTTACTTACTTGTTGTGTTTCCTGACATCTGTATAATGCATTTACTCTCCTTTCCAATCTCTCTGGAGTTAAAGGGTCGGACCCTCACCGCCACCTTAACTGAAGCCCCCGCCATCTCTCAGGTAGGCTCGTGTCCACGTGTCGGTGGAAGAGCTGGAGATCTGATTGGCTACAGACACACACCGGACACCTGAACGGGCACAAAATTACACAAGCAGCATGATTAGCATTATTAGAAAATATTATTACAAAAATAGTTCCAATACAATAACAACTGATTGGGTTTATACTGCATATGTGAGCGGAACGCCTTGTTAGCCAGAAATTGCTAACTGACACTCAATTCTCCACTATTAGGCAGTGAAGATAATCCCCATTGGATAAATACTGCGCAGCTTCTACCACACCATGTCTGAAAGGCTGCGGCCTGGGCCATCATTTGAAAAGGAGATCAACATCTTCTCTCCTATAGTACAAGAAAATGGCTGCTTATTTGGTCAACATCTCCACCATGCCTCAGGGCTTTGCTATAAAATGGCACCATTACAATAATGTTTCACATGACATCTTCAAATGCATCCTTATCTGTCTTTACCATTGTAACCCTTTTCATTTTTAGTGGATCTTTTTTTTTCTAATTAACAATATACAATGCATAATTCTTTTGTCAGTCGATCTGAGATTAAAAAAAGAACATATCTAAATATGAGATTGGAGGCTACTTAAAAGCTAATATTTTGAAAGCACTGTTTGATAAAACACTGCGAAAATCTTCCATGTAAATATCATCTCCTCCATCTTGCTGAGGCTGCCGCACCTCAGAGACAGGCCGCGTAAACATGGACACAGATCAGACACCAAGTCATCCGGCACTGCGTCAGAAAGGAGGTCAGATCCATATAGATGAGAATCACATGTGTACTTTTGTTTATTATTAATCAAAACGAGTATTTATAGTCAAATCGGAGCTGATTATTTAACACGGTGTCTGACGCGCCATCCATCCTGACGCAGCGTCTCTAATAGAAAAGCGAAATCGACAACATGCACAAAACATAGGGGCGAAAAAAATATCATGATGGTCAGCTCGAATGAAAATATGAAAAATACATATATCATAAGAGTGGTAGCTTACCTCAGGAACTCCCACTTGACAAAAACACACAAAATGAATCCATTCAAAAAAGCGTCAGGATCCTCCGCTGGCTCCTTATTGAATATCCTCGCTGCTCTGTATCTTCTCTCTGTTTCGGGTAACCTACAGCATCACTTCCCATACGAGCATCCATACATGGACAATCCGGGCGATGGGAGTCTGCCTCAGCCTCAGCAGCAACAGCGGTGCTGGGTGGGCTGGACACAGCGGTGCGTCACGCAGAGGATGGAGTGCGCCGTCACTCCGTCCGTCAGTCGCTCCGAGAGAGCTGAAAATGGCGGCGCAGCTGTGCCAGGGATGCTGGGAGGGGCTGATGAGATCAGCATCATCAGGGAGGATAGAAGGGGGGAGCGAGTGACCAACGCAATGCAATATTTATCTACAACTGCTTTTATTCATGTCTGATATTTAAAACGCAAGTAATTCTTGAAAGATGCGATTCCAACACAATAAGAGCATTCAGGCACAGGAACAAAAGAAATAGAATCATCTTTCTATAAGGTTATTTAACCAAACACGTGTGCCAATATCAAAACGTTAATAAAAGACTTTCCCTTATTTTATTTTATTTTTTGTTTATTTTATTTTTCTAGTAAAATAATATCAATCAACTTAATCGGTCTTTGTTTGATAAACTGCATTTCCCCTGAAAACGTTTGCATTCTACAAGTTTGAAAACTTCAATTTTGAATTTTAATGATTTACTTTACTATCAGAAAGAAAAAAAACAAAAAGAAAAATGCTAATTTCTTAATTTACAAAACAACTTAGACCACTTTAGACAGAAGCGCTTCTCATCGCTACAAAATAAGCAAAACTAATATATTTCATTTATTGTTTACAATTTTATATAATCTGTCTATGATCTTTAAATTAGTAATACATGACCTTCTTATAAACACCAGTGATGTTTAAGGTCACGTTTTGCATGAATGAATCTTTTTTGTTTCTTGAGCAGTATAACAATTTGATTATTATTATATGAATTTATATTATTTATTTGTTCGTATTCAATAGATTATTCATTTATGCAGCAATCTGTGCTGCATTCCTGTCTGACTCAGTAGGTGAATCCCCCTGTGCACTATTGTTTTGTGGAGCTAGTTTGTGCCTTTTTTTCTATTGGATGTTCTTTATTCTTAACAAGAACAAATGGATTTGGTGATCAGTCCAAAACTCAGCTGTGAGGCTTTTGACAAGAACACATCATACCTAAGTTAAAATCTCTGCAGTGGCTCCCTGCTGTGTGTCGTGTAAAAACGAAGTGCTGCGCTAACGTTTGAAGTTCTACGTGGACTGGTGTCTGCCTACATCTGGGACCTAATTAAGCCTCACAGCTCGACCCGAAGCCTGAGGTCGTTGGTAAAAACCCTTTTGATGTTTCCACAAACCTGCTTTAAAACTAGGGGTGATTTTCTAGCTAAATTCCTCCAAAGCTGTGATCTCTGGACTCAGTAGGCTCCTAAAAAGCTCCTAAAAATCTATTTGTTTAGACAAGCATTCCGGTCCTAACTGACCGAATGGTGTCCCAATAGTTATTCTACTTTGATGCTTATATTATATGGCTTTTATTAATGTGATGTACTTTGTTACTCTGTCTGTGATGAGTGCTATAGCAATAAAGTTTACATTGGGTAAATACTGTTTACTGCATGTGGTAAGCTACTCAACAGAGGGCCCAGATGGGGCTCAGTCCCACAGACCAAATAGTAGTGATGCATGATCAGTTGGAGGGATGGTGACAGGACCTCACTGTCACATGTATCCCCCACTTTCTACAAGCACGTCCTCTTGCTCCAAACAGGCTGCCATCCCCTTTTACTGGTATAGTAAATGGGTCCTGCCAGTAACCCCATAAGATGGCATGTGTGATATGCAATGGAGGAACCGGGCAGGGGGCCCTCTGTTGTGTACCTTGCCATGTGCGCCGATATTTTTTTTTCCTTTTTCTCCTTTTTCTCCCGTCTATGGGCTGCAATCACAGCATATTACCTTTGAACTTGTTTTATTGGTTATAGGGCTTTAATTTTCTCTACTTTCCAATATTTTTTTCATTTTTCTTTTCCAGATTATCTGCACTTGGCTTTTTTTGTGTCTTTGTGTTGGAGCTTGCATTGTTCGTGTGTTTAAAGCCATTTGCAGTGAGTTAGCATGTGTCAGTCGCTGTTTGAAACTACCATTGAGGATATTTTTGCCCAGTTTTTCGTCTTGCTGGTTCACAAAGAATACTACGTACTGAAATTCATGAAGCCTTTTCAGATTTTGTTCTTGCTTGTGGCTCATGTAGCTGAAGTCGGTTTTCCAAAACGTTAATCAATAGTTTCAGAAAGTGGATCATTACTTTTTCACATAGTTTCAGATATTCTTTTCCTTTAATGATTAAATAATAATTTGAAAACCATATTCGCATTAGGAGAGGGTAACTTAAGATCTCTTGTTTTTAAGTGTAACAAGAAAATAGCAGGAAAACACAATACTTTTCCATCAGACTATAATGCAACCCAATCACTGTTGCTAAACAATCTTGTAGCCATTGAGTTTAGGTCATTGCTCTATAGTTGCCACATGCTGAGGAAATAGTTGGACAAAACCAACAAACTGAAATAATTTTACTCATAAGTATCATAACAATCCCTAACTTTAAGTTCAAAGTACAGGGCTTGTTTCAACCAGTATATATATATTTTAGACATTTTAATTGACATCACATCATGATGTTCTTTTCCTAGAGTTCTTAAATATAGAAGTAGAGATTTCTCTGTATTCTAGCTACCAAGGAGAGCAGAAAACCTAATTTACTTATTTACCCTGTGTGTAATTATTTACCCAGTCACCCAGACATCTGCACTTACAGACAGCAATTAACTTGACAGAAATGTTTTACCTGGATGTTGTGAAGTTTGGAACTGATGTTGAAACGTTTGAAATTGTAATGGCTATTGAAAGATAATGTTAATAATGTTCAATTTGTTTAAAATAACGAAATTGGCTTAAATTATAAGGTTTTTGGTGCATGCATGTTCTCCTACTTTAATATCAGCATCAGGAAAAAAAAAACTTGATAGAAATTTGTAAAAGTTCAGAAATCATGATAACATTTTCAAGTCTTGTACAAAACATAAAAACAGAGTGCCTTTGGTTGTGTATTTATGTCCTTATTTTGGGTTGGTGGGTGTGTGCATTTGCCAGCCCCTTTTCCTCCGCTGAGACAACAGATTGGCTCTCTGAGAGGAGGCGCCTCTAAATATCCCAAAGGCTGCTGTAACAGAAGGGGCAGACAAAGTCAACAAATCACCTCAAACAAACCAACGCCAGCCAGTTCTAGGCTGCCGGTTTCAGTACTTAGGTTTTAAGAGCTGCAGATCTAAACCAGAAATACGTCACCAGAACTGGTCCTGTCGCTGCATGCATGTGGGTCATGGACAGACATCACTTACATAACGATATTTACACACTGTATTATATTAATCATCATCAAAGATTTTTTTAATAAAAAGGTGAACATAAAGCTCAAGGCTTTTAAAACTATTAAGAGATTGATAGCACATTTATATTATGTACTCCTAAATAAAAGCCAAATGTAACTTACCTGATGAATGTGGTTACTTAATCTAATTGTAAATTTTAAGTGAGAGCCAGACCATGAAGGAATGATTTGACTGATCAGGGTTAAAGATATGAAGAATTGTAAAGCTCAATGATATGATACATAAATCTCCACCCAAAGTGTTGAATAAGTTAGAGCACTGTTCAAACCTTCATTTGAAAATTGACATAGTGTGGAATACAGCAAACCTATCAAGACCTTTTCATCCACCTACACTTGCAGGCCAGAATCAGTTAAAAGGCTGACATTCACTCTGGATGTGCTGCAGAGATCTACAGCAGAATGATGCTTCCACACATCTGCCATTTATAAGGGGATGTTGTCAGATACATGCAAAACACACACAAAAAAAATCTTTTCTCTACACATTACCGAATGGGTGGGAAAGCAGGTCAGAGTTCATATATATGACCAAAATGTAGGTGAAACATGAGGGTGGGGGATGAAAGACCAGAGAGTGGGATAAAAAATGCTTTTAATGGGAAACCATACAGCAAGACTTGTAGTGGAAATATTTAAATCAGAGCATAAGTAAGACAAAGTCAAAGAGCAAATCTGAATCTAGAGACTTAAAACTGCGAATGCTGATGTCTGATGGTGCTGAATGCATTGCATTAGATTTATAAAGTGAACATATTTATAAACTGTGTTTTTCTACTTCAACTTGACAACTACACAATACTCTCCGTTGATCATCTATTACTGTTGGTTGTAAAGTTACAAGGTGTGTAAAAGTTAAAGGGGTTTGCATATGTTTGATCCAGATAAAAAAAATAAATAGCTCGATGAATCCGACCAACCAAAAAACTTTTAACGTGTAAGAAATGTTGACGGAGCATCCTGTTCTTTTTTACAACTGTTTGCAATCGTACACTTTGTTGCGTAAAATGACGCAAGCAAGGCCTTGGCCTCCAGGTCAAGGACCTGTTTCTTTTAAATTTTCGCCCAAACTCACCTCCAGGTTCAGTCTCTCTGTCTTTCACCCCCTGGAGGCCTCTCTGGAACGGGACAGCGGCCGGTATGCAGCGGGCTTTGTTCGGTCGGAGCGCGTCGCTCGCTCAGCAAGCGGCAGCGGCTCTCGACAGTCCACTGGCTGCCAGGAACACCCAGGTGCTGCAGCGTCTGGAGCGCTCCATGTCCTCCGTCACTATTCCTCCGCCCGAAAGGTTGCTCGGACCGCTAGAAGTGCCTCTTCGTTACCTGTTTGGTCCGGGCCCCTCAAACGTCCCTCCCCGTGTCTTGGCTGCAGGAGCCAGACCAATTATTGGTCACTTGCACCCAGAAATGTATGAGGTAACTGCTCTGAATGTTATGATCATTCAACTTAGAAAATGTTTTATTTAGACTTTCGAACTCTAAAGATGCTGCTCCATTTTACTTTATCTTTAAAGCTCTTGGGTAAACATTTTTACCATGTGGATGGATGTGAGATGGTACATCCAAGCTTTGAAATACAATATTTCAAATAAATTTTCGGTTTGTTTATGTTAAACTGGCAAATTGTAGATATTTTCAAAAAATCAATCAGACTCGTGCGTAATTACGCGCACTCGGCGTATAGCGCACACCCGCTACCACCACAGAGAAATCAATTCAATCTCAATTCAAAATACGTGATTAATCCCAAAGAGAAACTGAATGATGCAGTAACTTACAGGGCTCTCTTTTTACCAGTTATTGTAGGTAATAATAGCTTTAGGTAGGAAGGATCTTCTGTGTTGCAATGAATATAGTTTATTTCAAGATTACAACGCAAAACTCAGAAAGTTAAAAAAGTTTTTTCGTTTAAAATCCGTGTCACAGATCATGGATGACATAAAAAAGGGCATCCAGTACACCTTTCAGACAAAGAACAACATGACCATAGCTATGAGCGGCTCGGGACACGCAGCTATGGAGTGCTCCGTGTTCAACGTTGTGGAACCAGGGGAGAGCGTCCTCATCACCATTAACGGGATATGGGGAGAGCGCGTGGCTGAAATTGCAGAGAGAATGGGTAGGGATTTTTATGCATGGCTTTATTTCCACACTTAACCCTTGGAACTGAAACTCAAGTCCCAAAATACTATGTTAAGATCAATGTTTTATTGCGTTGATTATTTAAGTCTCTCTTTTTTTCTCTTTTTGCTCTAATTATAGGTGCCAATGTTCACAGGATGGTCAAACCACCAGGAGGATATTATACAAATAAAGAAATTGAACAGGTTGGGTCCATCAACTATTATTAAACTTCTATACTGTCCACTTAAGTGAGACTTCTGTTCATCACAGGTAATAGCTTTTGGGTGATTAAAGCCTTTTCTTTATGTCTTAGGCCATTGGAAAACACAAGCCAGTCTTGTTTTTCCTTGCACACGGGGAGTCCTCGGCTGGTCTCTGCCATCCAGTGGATGGAATAGGAGACATTTGCAGAAAGTAGGTTTCTAACAGACTAATCCACAAGCTAAACGTTTTCACATTTTGTCATACTTCTGACAGTCAAATGTCCTTTGTCCTGCAGACACAACTGCCTCTTCTTAGTCGATAGTGTTGCCTCACTTGGCGCAGCTCCAATTTTTATGGACCAACAGAGTAGGGCAACAAATACAATCTAAATGCATGTGTTCAGGGTTTGTAATGCATCTGATTATACATTTTTGTTGTGTTCAAAGAAATTGACATCCTGTACAGTGGTTCTCAGAAGGCTCTAAATGCTCCTCCTGGTACAGCACCTATCTCTTTTAATGAAAGAGCATGGTAAGATTTAGCACTTTAGTGGATCTATGTATGCCTAACAAAAGAATGACAAACAAAAAAAAGGAAATTAGTAAAGTTAGCAGTTTTATTTCTGTTGTCTAAAACAGCAACAAGATGTTTAACAGGAAGACAAAGCCAGTGTCGTACCTCTTTGACATGACACATTTGTCCAATTTTTGGGGCTGTGATGGAAAACCAGCAAGATTGTGAGTACAGGCTAACTTTTGGTTCTCTTTCATTGTTTGAGGTGAAAAAGGAAATGTGAATGTAAAAAGTTTAGAAAATACAATTAGCAATTTATTACACATTATTCTGAAATGTTTTCTACACTATATATATATATATATATGTATATATATATATATATATAGAGAGAGAGAGAGAGATAGATGCATAAATATGTTTTTTTAAAATATAGAAAAGGGGGTAAAAAGTAATATTATGCTCTGGTTTTAGATATCACCACACCGCTCCTGTTTCTGGATTGTTCGCACTGAGAGAGAGTCTTGCAATTCTTGCTGAAAGGGTAAATGTATATCTCAGCTCTTTTTCCACCCCAGAACATTGAATACAATAACAAAAGAAAATAATCTTTCCTAATTGTATTCTTTCATAATTATGTAGTTAGGTGAGATTAGTTTCCAATTTTCTTCATTACTTTCAAACTTGCCACTTATAGTTTTAAAATAGAAAGTCAAATAGCAACTGCCTCAAAATGAGAACAGACTGTTGTCAAGTGTGCTGTTCTCTATAATCGAAGTTTAAGCTTCATTTGATTTCAGTCTATGAGTTATGCTATCTCTATTTCAATACAAATAGATTGTAAAAAAAACAACAACTTTTGTCTCCCTCTAGGGGTTGGAGGAGTCTTGGAGGAAACACAAAGAGGTCGCAGCTTACCTCTACAAAGGACTGGAAGATCTGGGCCTCAAGCTTTTCATTCCTGACAAAGTAAAATGACAAAAATAAAATGTATTTTTTGTTTTTGTTTTGTTTTTCTTCGTCTTTTTCTTGACTAGTAACTGTAGAACATGTAATTAAAAGAAGCAAATGAAAACAGGACTTAATATCACATATTTCACAAGTATGTAAATATTTTTTTGACATAATGTGTTTTTTTATGCAGGATTTAAGGCTTCCTTCTGTCACCACCATATCCATCCCTGAAGGCTATGACTGGAGAGAGATGCTTACCTATATTATGAAGAATCACCACATGGAGATGACAGGAGGACTGGGTCCATCAATCGGCATGGTTAGTGTCATCTCAGAAGCATCAACATCTACCACTTCACTGGTGCCAGCATGGTAGACCATTTAGATGTGACTTCTAGGCACATGGGGTTTTGATGCACTTTTTACTGATAAAGAAATATGATAACAAATATATTTTTTATTCTTATAGACTATTTATCCTTGAATTTTAAATGTAGCACTGTAAAAATTAGCTCTGATACTATTTAAGGACATGCTTACATGTTTCTTTTCATGAGAAAGCAGATATTATCTCAATGCAGAGCAACGTGAAAGACCAGTGTCAGGTTTCTGAAATGCTGCTACTGCATCACTGCAGATGTTAATGCACTCTCCTTTGCAATTAGGTTATAAGAATCGGCTTGATGGGATACAACTGTGAGAAGACCAATGCTGACAAGGCACTGCATGCCCTGGCAGATGCTCTGAAGAACTGCAAAAAGAGCAAGGCCTGAGAAATCACTCAAATTACTGACTCCGTACGCTCTTCTTGTATATTTTTGCTTTTCATAGAAAATAAAAACTAAAGAAACTCTGCCATGCTAAGTGCACTAAAGATGTCGAAAAAGTCTCTTTCATTTTTTTGAATGACTTAAAATGCTTCAGTGTCATTAAACTGAAAATGTGTAATATAGTGTCTCAAGCATTTCTTTAAAAAAGGCAAAACCATCCATGTTCCACATCAATTGATATATGAAGGAACGAGGGGGGTGGGAGTCTGGTGCCATGTCCAGAAGTTAGTTAGAAGCAAGGTATAGATGTGCAGTAAATAACAGGGCAACACAGATAAACCAAGCAATCATATATGCATACATTCATACTTTATGGTCATTTAACAAATGTAACAAATCACCATTAGAGTAATCTAACAGTCACGTTTTTTTGAGAGTAGCAGGAGGGCAGAGTACCCCACGGGAACAGGAAGCCAGAAACTTTCTGCTGCAAGGCAACAATCCGACAAACTGTCCAAGTCGAAGTTTTGGACTTTACCTGCTAAAGTACATTTAATTTGATAAGCCAAATTGTAGTTATACTTATAAGGAACATATTTTGCTAATCTGGTTTGTCTTACCATGTATATAAAAAAGGTAAGCAAAGGTTATGACCATAGCATAACGATGGGATATAAACGTTTTTTCTAATATCTATATACAGGATTTTCATTTGCAGCAACTTCCTCATGTTTAGGAAATTTTCTTAGTTATCTATATTATTCTAATTTTTTTGTTAGCAGGTACCCTGAACCAGATAAAGAGTGACACAAACCTGAATTCATATTACAACAAATAACTTTCTCAGCCACAAATAATTGAACCTTTTCTTCAATAGTAGAACACATTTGGAGATTTAGGTCTATTTTACGTCTCCGCGTTTGTTTTAAGTGTGTTTTCCTCATCAGGAAATAAAAACGAGAACTTAACTCCAAATATCGATCTGAATCACGAGGAATTGTTTATTCTTCCGTTTTCATTAACTAGTGAACAGCTCGCGTTCACCACTTTGTGAACTACAATTCCCAGGATTCCAAGCGGAGTTTTTTTTTTTTTTTTTTTTTTTGCGTCATCTACGTCAAAACTCCTTGTGCTTCATTGCGGCTTTCGCTTTATATTCTTGACCTTTGTTAGGATTCACTCTGTCCGTCCAGAAAGGGTTTTGATCTATGGCGTCTCCAGTAATTGGATCCGGTAGGATGAGAGTTCATATCTAAATAAAAGAAGAATTGTTGATTTAAACTCTTCAAATTATGTATAATGTTGTAACAATGACGCAACATCTCGGCAGATACGGTGCGATAAATATGTTTTACCTTTTCCCGAGATATGTTAGTGGTTGTAATTCATATAGAGGGCTATCTGTTAGTGATAGCCTGCGCATATTTACAGTCAGTTACTCTATAGATCCATTTATAAATAAATTCAATTTTAGCTTTATAAAATATCTGTCTATATTTTCTCCCTGCTTACGCCCTTTTAGTAGATTGCAGTGCGGATCTGCCACTTGTGACACTTTCTTTCCATGATAATAAAGTTGCATCTAACAGGTTTTTGTTGTTTTTATTTATTGGATTTACCATGCACTTTTAAGTTTACGTTTGGGCATACATTTAAACTTAACATGTGTTGCTCGTTCCTTTATGTCATCATTTTAACAAATGTACAAAACATAAGTGGGGGACCAGGCTTTGTAAATGACGAGCTTTCTGGTCAACGATAGTATGTTTGGTACACTTGTTAAAAAGTGTCTTCTAAACCAAACACCTTCCCCTCCCAGTCCACATTCTTCTTCTTTCATCAGTTTTTTAGCTGCCTGTATCCTTAAACGTTGCTCTACTGCCTCATGCGGTTTCAGCCTAATACTCAGATTCAATAGGGTGATGGAGATGTTTTTCCTTCTCTTTGTTATGCCACAGTCCATCGTGTTAAATTCATTCTCCTTGCTTTAATGTCCTTGCACTTTGTCAAATCTTGAGATATATACATGAATATATGAGTAAGTAAATTGTCCGGTTTTCTCATCCTATTTAAACTCTTGGATGTTGGATTTTGATAACGTTCCCTTTCTTTAGAAATGATATTTTGTTGAGGTTGTCATTCATTGATGTCTTCCTCTTGATTTCATGACTCGCAGCTTAAATTTCCTATATAGTTTTTTTGTTTTTTTTATTTAGTGAATGTTCTTAAAAACTAAAATGAATCTTTTATGACCACTGCTCTAAGTAACTAACTGTTGCGTCACTGCCATCATCTGGACATATCTAGAACTACACCTTTTGCTTGTCATATTTCTTATTTGTTGTAAATTAGCTTTTATCGTTCACTATATAATTCGTTTTTTTAATACATATTGTATTTTCAGCTTTAGTATAAACAACTTGTTAGATGCTCTTATGCAACACCAGGCACATTGGGTTTGTTTATGGAAAGCAAACAAAATGATTTTCTGTTTTATACAGAGCAGGACACACTGTCACCTAATTAGAAATCAAATCACACAGGCAGTGTTTACCAAGGCTTTAATGGGACTTGACTCTTGTTTGTTTTCAGCAGCAGTGGAGCTGAACCCCATCCTCCAACCCCTCAGCTGGCTGCTGGGTACCTGGGAGAGTGATGAACCTGGAGAAGGAACCTTCCCCTCCATAAAACCCTTCCGCTACACAGA
The DNA here is from genome assembly GCA_034780135.1 of Jordanella pulchra. Lineage (NCBI taxonomy): Eukaryota > Metazoa > Chordata > Actinopteri > Cyprinodontiformes > Cyprinodontidae > Jordanella > Jordanella pulchra. The sequence goes on along the minus strand of JAUZNJ010037907.1, from coordinate 38,504 downwards.
GAAACTGCACTTCAGCCACGTGGGGCAACCTGTCATCAACTTTATGTAGGTTAACCCAGCAGAGTTTGTGTCAGCAGGAGAATTAAAAATGTCCTTTCTTTCTGTTTCCTGCTGTATTTTCAGCTGATTCCTTACTTTTACCTTTAGGTTTAATGCCTTTCATGCCGAGTCCAATAAGCCTCTACACAGAGAATGTGGTTTTATTCGAATGCAGCAGGGAACCAATAGAGTGGCCTTCATCATTGCACAGAACTCAGGTAGATGTCAACGAAGTACAGTCGAGTCTTATAATCAGGACAATCCCCAGAAACTCTTAAGACTTGATTTATTTTATGAAAACTTTTTTTTTAAAACTTAAAAGTGTGGATAAAATCCGCTATTATTTAAATGCAAAATGTTAATCTGCTGTGATTATTACTGAGATTTTACCTTTTTTTAGAAACCTTGCAATAACCCTTTTTTAGTTTATGTGCCCTATCTGTTGAATTGACTTTTTTTATTTACTCTCTTATTCTAGTCTAATTGTGTTTTTTTAAGTTTGTGTCTGCACAGACATCCTCTTCTTCTGGGCTTTTCCCACAGTGTCACACCTGCGTAGTATTTTAAGGAGAAATGTTGTGTTTTTGTTTAGGTCTGGTGGAAATTGAAGAGGGGGATCTGACGGGTAATCAGCTCAAACTAGAGACCCAAAGTCTGGGGAGAATCTCGTTTGCCAAGGAGCCCCATGTACAACAGGTGAAAATGATTAGCTGATAAGTAAATCTGATGTTACTTAACATGGAGCCTTTTAGATCCTTGATTTTTACCGGATATGATGCATAAGTTGTGTGATCCTCTTTGACTATTTCTTCTTTTCCTGTTTCAGATTTCACGAGTCTTCCAGCTTCGAACAGACGGGAAGCTGGAGCAAACCGTTTCCATGGCAACAACCAACCATTCGCTAACACAGCATTTGCACATCATTTACAGTCGGACATCTTGAGCCAAACGGTCTTTTTTTTCAGTCCAAGTAATATCTTATGAGCTGGGCTCAGAAAACATTTATCTCTGAGGGGTTTCTTTCTGCATCCATCTGTCAAGGTGTGCGTATTTGGTTTGTTGTTAGACAAAGTTTACTGTTGGTTTACATTCAAATAAAATCACAGGTTGGAATCCATATGGTTCTAGTAGATAATAAATATTGAATCTAAGGTTTTAGTACTTAAAATGTAGAATGAGGAAATTAGGTCTTGCATGTTTTCCTGGGCGTTTCATCTCCTCAGCTTTGTTATATTTTAAGGAAATATAAAGTTTGTGATGACCATCCTGTCATTCTATCAATCTTTAAATTTATAAATCCTTCCATATTTCCAATTTACATCAAATCATAACTTTTTTCAAATCCTAAGACAACAATGTTGGACATTGCTCCCTAGTAATTTACCCTAGACAAACATTTTGAAAACAGCCAGAGAACTACAATAAAGTGCAATATAAATGTTGGTGTGAATTTGTTTGAATTTATTTTGGTTTAAAAAAAAACAACAAAAAAAAAACACACACACACACAACTGTATAACACTGAATATCAAACCCATTACACACATACAACCTCAAGTGCTTGTTGTAGTGGCAGTTTTTATACAGTGGTGGATTCAATAGTCTGATTTCAACAAATATATAAAAATAAATAAAATTATAAATAAAATATACAAGTTAAAAAAAGGAAATTTTTAAAGCAAAAATCTCACCTCAAGTGTGTGCGAGTCCTCTAAAACTTTTTTTGTTTGTTTTTTTATTGGGCATGACTTAAGGAAAAAAAAAAAAAAGTTTGGCTGTGTCAGTTTCCAATATACTTGAAGCGAAACACAGTTTGTGCTTTGGTGAAAGTACAATAGTTTGAAATGTAAACAGATTCATCTGGTGGAAATCCTCTGCAGAGGTCAGACACTACAAACCCTCTCAGGTACCGTTTTAGTCAGTTTAGCGTCAGTTTTACTGAAAATCCAGATTCCCCTTCAGCTCTCCTCAGAATATATACGAGCAGCCTCCCATTAAACCAGAGATGGCAGACTTAGTCCACTTTGATCAGGTAGGGAGAAGAAGCACACAACTTGTGGAGCGTGGAATGAAAAATAACATAAATCCTGTTTAAATACTACAGTTAACCTAAAGTCTTCAATGGAAACATCAAGGCGACTACTCTTTGGTTGAAGGGTAATCCCTCCCAGGTCTGTGCAAAATACAAAACATTGCTGATAACACATTTGTCAGTGGCCATTCAGCAAAAAACAGAAATGTGCTGGAAGAGCTTAAATCTCATCAGCTGCAGGGAGAAACTCCATCCCAGCGATTCCAGTCCCGAGTCTTTTCCGGTTCTCTGCTCTGTCGGAGCAGCTCACTGCTCCTTCATGATGTAGACGTAAACCGTAGTAAGAAAATATTTGAGGGAATCCATGACAGACGACAGCCAGGGCCGTTCAGGGGTGCAGTCCATCTTCACCACGCACTTCATGATTTCTGCCTGAAGGAAAATAAAAAGCCGATTTAAAAGGACGTTTTTGACGCCAGCAGTTTGCTTATAGACACACAATAGTTTACTGCCCTAACTTTCAACATTTACCACATGTCCAATATGTTTTGCATTTTGCCTCAATCATAGAAAAGTAGCTATTTTATAAATTACTGCTTTATTTCTCAGGGATGTAGAGGAGATTTTTAATGAACGGGGCGATTCCACAGGCAATATTTGCTTTTTCAAGACTCCTTCCTTCTTAAAAATCACCCTCAGTTAAGTTCTGCTTGGACTAGTAATACAGCTTTAAGTCTATTGCATAAGAATTTGCACCACCTGAACATCTACATGCACTTGAAACTGCTTTTTTTGTTAAATCTTCAATTATTTACATCCTTACTCTAAATACACTTATTTATTATTTTGATTATTTATTGCAAACTACCCCCTAAACACCAAAGAGTTTAAAAACGTGTAATTTCTAGTAGCAAAAAAAAAAAAAAAAAAAAAGTATATTGATTTCATAAGGATTTTTCCAAATAGTCTAAAATCAGTGTTGGTAGCTTTATAATTTACAAAAACAGAGATTATACATTTCTGTTAATCATGATGGACGAAGGTGCGGCAGAAATTAAGTTTAGCTGTTAAACCGGGTATACTAATTTCATTCCAGTTGAAGTCTTGCAGTTTCTTGCATTTTTATTCAAATTAGGCCCAGTTAGAAAGCAGCACAGTTTTGTCTCTGAATCATGGCTTTGTTTCATAAAATTTCAGGAAGCACAGGAGCAAAGACTCACCCATCCTCCCCGCCTCTTCAGCCAGTGAACGAGAAACTTACGGACAAACTGTCCCAGACTGTCCACTATAATGTGCACTGTTGTGGGATGTCCCTGTCTGACACAGTCTACTGCCAGGGCTCCAGCTACTGCATACATGGCTACCACTTTACCCCATGTAATACCTACAGTAAAAACACAAAAACGTTAAAAAAGAAATGAGGGAAACAACTTTAATTAATAATTATGTAGTTTATAAACAGACTGGCTTTCATAACCAAAGTATTGGAAAACATGAGAAAACACAGCAGTTAAAAACCTCACATGGTAACACTGGAGGAGCTGTAGAGCTGCACAGATCAGGAAGCAATTAATTAATTGCATTCACTATATGGTTGAGATTAAGCAAACACAATTTTTAAATAGCAGAGGCACTCTTGTTGTAACTAAAAGTCACATTTTTATGACTTCCAGTCCACAAAATCAAGCAATGGAAAAGAGGCATAAAGAAAGCTTTTTTTATGTAGAATAAAAGCTTTGACAAGTCTTTTTTTTTACTATGTCCTACAAGCCATGCAGGAGAAATAGCAAAGCTGTGACAGAAGGTGATCAGATAAAACCAAACTTAAACTTGAACCTGAATTGCTATTCAGACGCACCATGAAACGAAGAAAAGACAAAAATAAAAATATCCAGAAATAGGGTCATACTGCAAAAGATGTGTAGCTACGAATAAATGGCTGCTCTAAAAAATATATGATCTAGAGGACTGAATATAAAATTTTTATTTATTTCATCATTTCTTCTTTATATTATCCAAGAAGGGTCTTATTGAAATGGAAAAAAAAGCAGCATCGGGGTTATATGTCAGTCAAAACAAACATTTACTAAACTGAAAAGAATTACAGAGACCAAACGATCAGAAGAAACACCTTTTAAAAATGTGAATACAAATATCCAGATTAAACAGCTTCCCTATCTGTTAAAACTATCTTAAAGGATTCTAAGAAGACCCACTCCCACAGGTTTAGATCGTTTTAAAGAAGGTTCCAAGAAGGAGCAGCAAACTGAAAACCCTTCTTATCCAGGCAAGATCGGACCTTTGGTACTGACATTACAAACAGGTCGGCGGAGAAAAGGGGATAATAATCAGTGCATTTCTGAAAGATATGCATTTGTATGTAGACTGTATGTACAGTGAATGAAGAACCAAAACAAGCCTCTTTAAAGACGAGCCTGATAAGGAAAAAAAAAAATGCCCAGCCTAATTTGGTTTTACAAGATACAGAATGCTAAATAACAGTGTGGTGTCAATCCACACTTATCTACAAATCTAACAGATTCTACTTGATACCAGGCAGATTTTTATTTGAATAAGAACTTCTAGGTACAACGTTCAGAAAAAGCTGTCGGTAGAGTAATATAATTGGGTTCTTTTGGTTCTGCTTGCTGTGTCATGCATGTCCCTCAGAGCTGACCTGCAGAATATGTGCCTATAAGGGGATAGAGCTGTGGGTGAGCTTAAATGAGATAACCGTCCAAGCACGTCATGTCTCAGTCCCTCCTGAGAAGCAGGCCGAGAATAGACAAGATTGTCAGGGATAAAGGAGGAGGGTGGAAAGAGAATGAACAGGAGTGGGAGGCAGAAAAAGATAGATGGAGGAGAGACGAGCCATGTTGATCTTACTGGACGACAACAGAGCACAGAAAGAGGCTAGAATTTCTTCTTGGCCGAAGAATGCTAACAAATACCTGAGGGTTTAATTTAGAGTTGTACAGAAAAGGGGGAGAAAAGGGATGTGTGATTTTTTTTTTCTTTTAATTCAAACAAAGTTCTCAGCCTCTCTCAGAAGGCCAAGTGAAACTCAAGATCCAAAGTTTGTTATTCTTTAGAAGGAATCCCACGCTGCTTCCACAAATTACAGCCCTGTGATGTCGGAATGAGGGGAACATTTGACCAGAGAGCAGGAATGAAGATTATATTAAGAAAATCTGTTTTTGGCATTTCCAGGCTGTAAGCCAAGTTTTGCATGTTCATCAGAAAGCAGTCAGATTCTAATCTGTACCCAAGGCTTAAGCAGAGTACAGAAAATTGTTTTATTTAGAAATTTTAAATGTTGTTGCTGTATTTAGTAGTGAAAAAGGAACATCTGTTGCAGAGGAAATCCAGGATAGACAGAAACATAAACCAAACACAAGATTCCTATCAATAAGAAAAAACAAAGATTGCATAAATAGTTTTGTTGCCAGAGGAGTGAAAAACAACAACAAAAATAACATCCAGGAAACAACCGAGGTCATCCTTCACTGTTTAATAATATCCTCACACAGTACATTGCAATCTAGCTTTTCTATGGTGCTATTTTTAATCGACGACTTTTTTACATTTATCTATAAAATGAGGAAAAGTTTGCAATAAAAAGATTTGTTTGTTTCGGGATAAAAAACATTTTGCTTAATTAAAGCAATGGAAACGTTCAAGTATTTGTCATTTAGAAAGTTTTACCTAATTAAATTACGTCCTGTCACTTCTAAAGCATATGAGTTGCATCACAATCTCCTTTTTTCATATTAAAGGATCAGATGACAATCTTAAACACAATGCCCTATAAGTCGACCCAAACTGTCTGAAAACTTGCTGCCAGATTAACTAAAAGGAATTGAGGCAGTCGGTCTCCCCTGTCAGTTTAAGCATTCGCCAGTCAGGGCTCAGTGAATGTTTATATAGACAGAGCTGTTGTAATAAAGAAAACCCACATCAGAGGTTTTTCAGAAAGTCTCATTAACGTGTCAGAACTGGACATATGGGTTATTCAATGCCCATCCGTCACTACTGCTGCACATAAGCCCTTTTTTTCAAAACTTAGTGTAATTCATCCTAAAATCTACTTTTTTTTTGCATTTGCACTGTATATACTGACCATAACCGGGGCTATTTTAATTTACTGTGAATTTTATGCATCTTTAAGAGATGTTTTTTGTTGTTGTTTTACAATATTTGTCTCAAAACCTTCTTTATGCTGTCCCAAGGTATTGAACAGTGACTATTACAACTGAATTTTTCCATTGCTTTATGAAATTTAGCACCTTAAAGCAAGTGGCTCAACTGATCAGACTCTGGCCCTCTTGGATAGACAAAACCTTCTTCGACCTCTAATGTTGAGCGAGGTAAAAAAAGTCCTCCACTTCAAAAAAGAAAAAAAAAAAAAATAGGTCTGTGGTGTAATTTCCATCATCCCTCAGTTCACTCTCTGTGCTTCAACAAGGCTAATCTAGGCTAAACTAAGCTAGCTGCTATTTTCCTTGTTCTGACCACACATTTGGGAAACCCCTACTAACCATCATGTAAAGATGGGTATTGGTTTTCACATGGGGTGAGTTTCACTTTAAATGAAGGACTTGGGTACGATTTTCCCATCTCTGCATGTTCTTCTAACTGCAAATCAACCTGCCGATACATAAGCTAATCACTGCCAAGTATCAGCTAATGTCAGCAAAGCTGACCTGGCATTGCAGCTATATGGAAAATAAACAAATAACATTTCTGTGCGGTGAGTTATTGATAGAATTGCTTTATTTAGCTTAATCTCAGTGGCCTATCAAGCAGAAGTCATGTTTGAAAACAGAACAAAACTGAAACAGGCTCCACTTTAGCCCTGCTAAGTTTAGCCCCACCTGTCCTTTAGTTCATTAAAGCTTCACTGGAGCAGTTTTTACAGAGTTCAGGTTTTAAATCCAATGCACATTTGAGTTCTTGTGTACTACTGGTTTAAATAAAGGATCCCTAAATATAGCAAACTTGCCAATCTATGTAAAGACAGAGAACCAAAAAAATGCAATGATGAATCCTGGGAAGATTCAAACATTCAGAATTCTCAGAAAGCAACGAATGTGTGCGCAGAGGAAAGCAAAATGATAACAACAAAAGGGTAGCTCTCACCATTTCCTCTAACTTTAAGATTGATATTATTAAGCATGCAATAATTAAGGATGTATTATAAATTAAAATAGTTTTCCCCTCAGGATTACAGAAGAACAGTAAAAAAAAACGAGCAATAAGGTTCATGTTTCGTTTAATGTTTTTTTCCTGGGAATCAGAGTCCATCATCTGTTGCTCCAAACCAAATGTTTATCAAGGGTTTCTTTCAGAGTAAAAATGTAGTGAAACCAAAATTAGAAACATTGCTTTGCTAGTAAAACTCAAATTCAAACTTTTTTTTTTTTTTTTTTCCAGACGTCTTCCTCCACCTACGGCTTATTCACACCCACTCACACTTACTGAAAGCCCCTCTCAGGCATACAAGGAAACGTGCAGAGTCACGTCTGTTAAATCACACTAACAACCTCCATCTGTGATTTCAACTGCAAGTCACTTCCTGTGCTGGAAAATCTCCTACACAGTTAATAAACAACATGTTGACCATCATTCTCATCAGCATCAACACCTCCTCCTCCTACCTGCTGCAAAGATCTCCGTTGCCACGCTGAGGAAGGCATCTGAAACCACATTCTCCATGGCAACCGAAATGTTAAGCTGCCTTGCCACGTTCCTATACAGACTGGGCTGTATGCATTCCAACTCATCGCCTAGAAACAGGAGACAGAGGAAAAAGCACCAGACTGTAAGAGGGAGAGAAACATGAAATTCAGACAAATCAGGCAGTAAAATGTTAATTAATCTGCAGAAGTTAACATAAAGCTGCAGTTAGAAACTTCAACGGTAAAGACAACAGAGGCTGGGTTCATTCGGACATGGTGTTTTCTTCTTCCAAGCTGATTTCTTAAAATAGCTGATAGGAAAAAAAAAAAGATGTGGGAGACAGATCAAATTCAAGTCTGAAGGGCTGGGCAGTCAGTTATTATTCTTACATTTTAGGTGAACAATGTTTTGTCATTGTTCACACCCACAATCTTTGTGGGTATGAACAATGCTTCATATTTCTTGTAGATATAGATCTGGATGCAGATTTCAAGGACTTTTATCCTAATTTGTAATTAAAAGGGTATTTAATGATTTTTTTTTTCACAAAGTCTGGATGAAATATTTTTAAGGTCAGAGTATTTTTGAAGAGTACCATAAACCCAGACATAACAAAATGTTAGTAGGTAGTTTCTTTATAGAGGCAGAATTTTTCAACCCCCCCCCCCAAAAAAATGGTTATCAGAAGATATTTCCTTTAACCACCAATTGTTTCACTAAACTGAGAGCAGTTCTTTAAAATAAGTGGATTAGGTCTACATTCTGATGTTTACAATGAAAAAAAAAAAAAACTTATTTCCATGTTGATCAAAGCCAGTCAGCAGAAAACTGTCAAAGCTGGATTGCAGCATCTCAATAGAAAGAGTTCCTTACAAAAACATCCAGATTTAAAGTTCTGCTAACACTTGTTATTGTTCAAGAGTCATTCTCACCAAGACAAAGAAGCACCAGAGACACCTCAGCGAGTGCTGTACTTGGGGGAGAGAAGTTAATTTCAGTTTTGGACCATCCTAATCCGTTCTGGTTGAGTCTGGACAGGATGTAGTCTCTGCAAAGCGCTTTGGACTGAGACACCAGCTCCTTCTCAGTCAATGATCGGTCAAAGACATCCAGCACCTCTGAGGCAAACATAGAAGACCGCCGGAGAACATCCATGTCCTGCCCAAGAGGGATCTGGGTCAGTGAGAGTCTGACCTCTCTGGGATCAGCTGTGTAATCAAGAGTGTCCTGGTTTTCCTCCCAGGGAGGAGGAGCCAATTTCAGGGATGGGGATAAAACAGCTTCTGTGAGGAAAGATAAAAATGGGCTTATCAGAAAGGTAAAGCAAACAAAAACAACCATCCTTGGTGTTATTAGAAAAAATACGTTTACTAATAATAATGTGTATATATTAAGGCATTCAACAAACTAAAGATACCAACAACTTATATAAGAATATGATGGAGGCGTTATTTTGTGAGTCACATGGCGGGATAGTCAAGATATTGCAACACTTGTTAGATTATGCAACAACAAACGGCCACAACATATAACTGGTGAGGCAGAAACAGAGCAAGAAGGACTTAGAATAAAAATGCTGACGTTGATCTAAACTAGTGTTAAAGAAAAAAAAATAAAATCACCATCTTCATTTGAAAGAGTCTCTCTTACCATGAGCATTTCATGCACTCCTCTTTTCTGGCAAAACTGGACCTGATCCAGAATTTCTGAGATAAAACCTTTTTTCTCTTCTCTTGATCGCTTCCTCGCAAGTAAAAACTCGACTGTCAGGGTGAAAAACAAACTCCTATTTTTCCAGATTAATCGTCTTAAATCGAAGGACAATTGGTTTCAGGTCTCATTCGCCACTCGGTCCACTTCTTTCCACGCACAGAACTGACTGTTTCGGAGCCGCAGTTAGAGGACGCCTACCTGTTGTTCCACCTTCCCATTGGCGCACACTGGGAGCGCAGCGTTTACTGCCCGAAGAAGCCCGAAGTTAGAAGTGTCATCCCCGCCCCTGCTTAAATCTTACATACCAACTCACCCCGGCAGCGGCTTAGAAATAAATCAAGTGCATCTACTTTCATTCACAAATCTGGGTGGATTAACTAGCAGTCCGATGAATGCGCACAAAGGATTAGGTTCTCCTCTGATGAAACAGCTTCTAAGCTTTACACTGAAGTTTGGTTAAGGTGAGGTTCAAACGTGGGCGGGTCCAATCTCGAACTAAACCTTTGTTTATTAATCACAGTTGTTTATTACAATAATAGGCTCATTTTTAATTTAAAGTAATACTCTAACGAGACGTTGATTTAGTATATTTTATAGGGGGAAAACACGATGAATGTCCTGTTTTACATTATGAAAACTTGTTCTATAAACTTTTTATTCTATTTATACACAATCATCCATAGAGATTTGAGTTTACTGTAAAGAACAGTTTATAGAAGTTATTAGGCTACTTGTTCAATTTATCTAATTTATCAGGGTTTTTTTTTCACCCACTGAGTGTCGCTGTTGCTCATTTTTTAGTAAAGTTCAAATTATGAAAATTGAAGTCTAACAATTAGAAATAATACTGTTTTCTTTAAGTTAAAATAAAGAAATCTAAAAACAAATGAATCTGTTAGTCATGAATTATTTAGCCCAAAGAAAATGAGAGAAGTACAATCAAATGTAATAAAGTATAAAAATCTCTGTGCAATATTTACTTTCTTTCTTTTTCTAAAGTCAGTCTTTTTAATGTCAAATCTGAAGTATTTTTAAAGTGATCTTAAACAAATTATAACAGGCATTTAAACCTTAAAAGACTTCTGTATTAACTGTCCAATTTCTTATATTCATATTTGGCCATTTTCAAAAGATTTTCTTCCACCTTCTTAAGTCTGATTAGTAATCAAAGCATGAAAATGTACCAACTTTAAAGCTATGGATCAGTGCCGTGTGTTTACACTTTAGTCTTAAATAACTCAATTTAGACTTTTACCTCGAAAGTGTTGGTCATTATTTTTTTCAATAGTTTTAAAAAGTTTAAAAAGCCTGACATAGACCTGTAATGATTGTCTGGAACTTCTGACAAAGTGTTCAAAGAGGGTTGAAAAAAACAATAAAAGTCTAAAACTCATCATTAAGTTATAATGCTAATTTTTTAAAATTGCAAAAATAAAATGTATTCTTTCACTGAAGTAAGGCTTTATCTCTACTGAAATAATTTAAAAGGGTGTAAACGATTCAATGAATGAATGTCAAAGTTAATTGAACAAAATGATAGTGCTGTAAATGGTCAGGTAAATGTCTAAAATGACAGTGAAATGGCAACAAACACCCAAATAAATACTTTTTAAAATTTCTTTTAAACTTCTTAAAGAATAAAAAAAAGTAGAGACAGCTTCAAGCAAAATATAAATAAATTAATTATTAATCAATTTCTTCTGTGCAGAAGTGTAACAGGTGCAAACACATAATATAGGAGCTGTACTTGTGCCATAATATAGTATGCAAAGATAAACAAAGACCAATAAAGTGCTTTGTTACGGTCATTGAAGATGCAGCTGCAAGTGTGCATCATACATCTAAGGGTGAAGATTAGCACCATTCATTCAGCAGCTTCAATAACAGGTTTTAGTTTTGACCTCAGTAAATATTTTTTCTGTACCCAACCTCTAAAATGTTATTGATAGCAGTTTCTTATGCAGCTGCATCTTATTTCTACATTTTCATTAAGAAAGCCACCGTGTTAGTATTAGTTTGGGAAACATTTTGCAATCAAAAACATGTAAATAAATCTATCTCAGATTCCAAAAATGAACATTCCTGATTTTTTCAAAATGCTGCTCTAAGTTATTAACTGGTGCCAAGAGGCTGTACTTTATAAAGTGTCCCACAAGAAATTAAAACAATTGTTCAGACTCACCAACACAGCTGCACAGAAGGTTCTCTAGTTTTTTTCCATCCTTTGGAAGCTACCGCTTCTCTAATTAGCATGTCACCGGAGCAGTTTCAGAATGATTCTCCTCAAAGGAGACCATTGGACGATTAAGGAAGACACTCCCCTTTTTTACTCCCATGTGTTTTTGTTTACATTCATAAGTTAAGATGAGAAGAAAAAGATTTTCAGATACAGTGTGCATGGAAACTTCCAAGACTTTTTTCTGGTCTTTTATAAAGTTTCCAGATGTTGGTGTTACAGACCTTGTTCTCTCCTCTTTTCTTTTTGCTAATCAAAATTTCACTGCAATCAACAGCAGAACCATCATCTTTTGTAATTTTGTATAATTTGAAATGTAAGGCACACAAGTCTTTATTGTTATTTTTATTTGTATCGATACTTACAGCCATTAAGTCACCACACTTTGTTGATCAGAGCCAATATTCATATTTAGGTAATATTTTTTTGTGTGACAATTCTCAAACACATCCAACCCCCCCACCCCCACCCCATAGATTAAAATAGTCCATCTTTGCTGTGCGATGTGGGAAACGTGGATGGCTCTTTTTGTGTCTGTTTATTTCAGGAGTTTTCTAGAATTCAGGTGCCCAAGGTACATCTGCAGTCTTTATAGTGATTCCTGTTGCTTAAAATGCTCCCTTTTTGCTGGTTTGGGAGTATTTGGGAGTCTCTTCCTGTTTAGGACCTTAACAGAAACCTTTGTGATTATTGAATACATAAAAACACCAAAGATTGTCTGTTGTACTTTTACTGAACCTTTTTATGTAACACTGAGAAAGGAGCACAGCAGGCAGGGAGAGTCCTAAAAGTGAACCTGCTTGACCTCATGTGTAACTTTGGAGCTTTGCATGAACAACGGTTAGGTAAGATATTGTTGTAAACCAGCTGCTTTCATCTTGATCATTGTGGAACAAACCCAGCTGATGTTCAGGTGTTGACTAGTATGAAAATAACTTTATTTCCTTATTTTAATGTGACATAACTAGTGGTTTAAAATATGCTTTGGGTCAAAACTCTATAAATTTAAATGTAATTTTGAAACTGATAACATTATGTTGGTTTGACAAGGTAACAAAGAAACTACCAGGAAGTTAGAATTTCTAGAACTGTTGCCTGTCTGGAATGCCTGGATGTACACCGTGTTCAATGTTCAGAAACAATAACAAAACAATAAACTCTAAAATTAAAAAGGTTAAAGGTTCTGATAAATTCTTGAGATGAGATTTGTAAAATGTGTTAAAATAAATGACATTTTAGACAATGGTACAGAGTAAAGAATTGGAGCATAAAAAAAACATTTTATGAAGATATAAATCCTTCCTATTAAGAGATTAAAGAGACTAAAGTGAGATAAAAATAAAGCTCTTTATTGTTATAGTGTTTACCCGCAGCTATAATTATGTGCCAACAGCCTTTATTCATTCATGGATGAATGAATAAGTTAATCCAAATAAAAAAATAAAAGTAAAACATGATAGCATGCAATAATAACAAGAAAACACAAACTATCTAAAGCCACTCACTGGTGTTTCTCCTTTGTTATACAAAACAGACAAAAAAAGCAAAAAAAAGAAAAAAACAAGTTGGATTGGAAAAATTCTTAGTTATGATGTTGCCTAATAATCCTGCATACCTCTTTGTTGCTTAATAACTGAGACCAATATATTTCTCAGAAAAAAGCAGAATTTTCCTATATTAGATATTTAGAATAATTGTTTAATACGTTCTAAAAAGATTTTTGCCATTTTTAAATAAAAACTCTTTGTTGTCCTATATAAACTTTACTTGTGTTGCATAGAAACTTTGTGTTGTGCTCAGCCCATAAGGACCACTCATCATTGAACCAGAGCATATTTGCAATTGTTAGAGGGAGTGAATCCTAATGTGTGTGGAATATTCCACTCAGAATAAAAAAAGTAGATTTTTTTTTTTTACCTTTGATATTGTGGCACGTTTTGGAGATTTGTGGGAAAAAGTTAAGATAAATTGATTTTTAAAATAACACTAAATATATATATTTTTTTAATTTAGAATATTCCTAATTCATTCATTTTGCAGAGGTTTTTTTTTCCATGTTTGTGTCGCTTAAATAAAGTAATTTTTGGTCAGAAACAGTGCCTCTTTGCAAGAATTTATATCTTGCAAAGATTGTAGCATTTCCTCACAATGGGCTGCAGGTCATTGCACCTCATTATGCAACCACAACAAAAAAGTACCAGAGAGTAACACATTCCACGGATGACAGTGTCACAGGTTTATTTATGAGACATGTGAACATAGTGTTAGATAACAGGTATTTCATAAACTAACATGTTAAAAGACACATGTTCACATGCAGATCTATATGTCTGTATGTTCATATAGTTTTTGAGTTATTTGAGAGTCAACTTCTCAGCTGAATCGTTCACAGCAGGACTAATTGGGAACAACCAGCAAGTCTCGAGGACTCCATCCATTCATTGTTTAGGGCTGTTGACTTATATTAACATTTAGAAGCCACAAGGCTAACAAAGAGTGTTTGTGGCATGTTTTGTTGTTCTTTTCGTATAAAAACAAGAAAAATAAACAATTACATTTTAGAAAGATATCCCTAATATCTGTTTAATATCTGTTTCTTCAATCTACACCAGAAAATAGTCCATTCATCAGAACTGCATAAAGGTCCATTGTTCTCTGCTTGTTTTTTTCACATTCTTCACGGGTCCACCATGCCTGCACTTTTGCACGACTGGTTGTATGACATGCATGTCACAAAAAAAAGCTTGCATAATCATGTTTGATTTTTCCAGAGTCTTCGCAGTCCCACTTTAGAGACGAACGAACAGAAGTGGCACAAAAATAAAAAGCCTCACTTTTATATTGTCAAATATGTAAAAGTCCTTAATTCTCTCAGTTTGTTCAAATATCACTAAGTGAAACTGAAATGCTGAAGGAGACCAAGAGTTAAGTTGATCATCAAGAAGCCACCTGTCAAGGTTCACATTGGTTACTCTCATAGGCGTCGCCAGGCTAATTTTAACAGGGGTATGAGCCCCAAGATTTATGTTACAAAGTTTTCAATCTCTGACCAAAGTTCAATACCATATTGTGACAGTTAAACAACAAAATGCTTTAAGATCCAGAAGAGAAGGAAGCTCTACTGCTTGCAGACAGAAGTTTATAAGAACAAGGAAAGCTGAAAGTAATGTTTGGGGATTTTCTGTTTCAGGTCAGTTAGGAAAACTAAGTTTTTTCTGTTTGCTGAATGTCAGAAGACGAAGAGTGAGAGGGGTTTTTTTTAGAGAGATTTTTTAATTGGTTTTCTTTGAGTCAAATGTTGATGTACGTAATACCTGTAGCTGTACACAATGCTGCTGAGGTGAATTATATGAACCATATGGGAATCCTTCCTCAAACCGTAACAATGCTTTGCTGTAAATTTGGTCCCTTCCTCCTGACAGAGCTGATTATTTTGAAACAATTTTAGAGCCCTGCCTTTAATGCTCCGATACAACTGAGTAAAAAAAAAAAAATGACTTTGTGGTTATTAAATGACCTGGTAGTTTGGCAATAGACTAACATTTTAGTAGAGCCAATTCCATCTAAGCTTTGTCATTTTGTTTCGTCTTGAGGCTTCACTCATGTTCTTTCCCTCATAAGGCTATCTATTTTGTAGAGCAAAGTCTCTTCTGTTGCAAAACACCCCCATGAACTCAGGCTTCCACATCCATACAGTCAGGATTTTGTTTTCAATCCTGCAATCTTCCCCCATTTTCCTCTGAGTATAACAATGGAAATCAAGGCCAAACACTAACATTTTTGTTTGATCAGCCTACAGATCTCCAAAAATGAAGGTCTTTGTCCCTCTATACATTTGCAAACTCTTCCTCTTTAATTCATCCAGTGTACAAACAGGATTTATCTCACAGCGGATAATAAAAATCATCACTCAGGCTTTCCCAAATTACTAATATTGATGTAACTTAATGTGTGCATTTGAAGAAAGTGACTAAATCTTTATCAATCTGGTGTTTAGCTAAAACAAATAATATTTCAAACCATAACCTGTCTAAAAAAAGAAAAAGTCACATTATACAGTTTAACACCAGTTTTCACCAGTAATATGTCTTATTTCCTCAAATTAATTTTAAGTGGAGATATGTTAAATCTTTCTTTAACATTTCTAGTTTTAATCTGCAAAACAATTCCCTAATACTAAGTTAAATAAGGTCTTTCAGACGTATAGTCAGTGACAAGGGCATCACGTGCTGCACAATATGTAAACAGCCAGCAAACATTCCTCTAATTCCCCAAACTTCCATCCCTCCATCCCTCCCTCCTTCTCTCCCGTGCATAGATGCCTTGCATTCCAGTGCTCCTCCACGTTTGGCGAACATGCTGCACACCTACATCCAGGGCTAACGCCCATCTCTCGCCTGAATGGGGAACAGGTCAAACCAGAGGTGCAGGAGAACCTGTCTGGTAGCAACTCCACCTCTGAGCCAACAGCCTAAAAGGGGATGGGCAACTCCAAAAAGTCATGTTGGTCTGCCCATTTTCTTTTTTTTTTTGCTTTGATTTTTGACCTTTAACCCAATTCATCTCAAATAGGCAGATATGAAGAAATATAGCTACTTTGGTATGTTAACTTTGTCTTTTTTATATCTCAGTGCATTTAGTTGCACCTTCCTGAGAAAGCTCTTTAAATTCTCATCTGATTATTTATTGCATAATAGAGAATCCTCAGGTGCCCATTTGTTTCTTAACCCAACGCCTGTAGCCTCTGTGACCTCGTCCCCTTCATCACCATTCATGAGGAAGCCCAATCACAGCCAGGCTCAGTCAGGACAGGAGGGTGGAGCATGGCACTGAAACAGGGTGTGGCTCTGAAACTTGGAGGGTTGTAGCAGAGCCCATGGGACTTTAAATTGAGCTGCATGAGCCCAGCTCCACAGTCATCCCAGCTGATCAGCCACTTTTACTCACTCCTTTCAGGTTGCCTCCTCACAAGACTTTCTACTTTTACAGACCAGCACTTGAAGCTACTGTTGGATTTTTTTGTCTTTTTTTTTTTTTAACAACAACAACTTCACAACTGAAGGAAACTGGAGGCTGCCACTCACAAGTTAGCTTTAAACGTACCTGTTGTTTTCACCTGATCCCTCTCACTGCTGATCTGCTGGATCCTCTGGGCTGAGTGTTGTCTGCTCTGACTGCAGGGCTGCCGTCCTCCTCACAGGAGAGCTGAAGACTTGTTTTTTAGGTGAGACACTAACACAAAAGCTGAACTTGTGTATCATCCTCACATCTGTTTTTTTTGGGGGGAGGGGGGGGGTTACAGGCAGAAATGACTGTTTTAAATAGAAGAACTTGATCTTACCTTCACTCTATTTCACTGTTTTTGCTGCTGTGTGAAACACCTTCGCTAAACTTGATCTAGTTTCAAACAACTCTTAAGTTCACGCCTTATGCCTCAGTTCGTTGATGGCCACATGGGCTGAGACCTTTGCGTCACCCGTTGGACCTGCTCTGTCAGCTATGACTATTTCATTGTCTTGACACCAAGTGTTTAGATGTTTTGTAATCCTTCCCAAAAACCGCCCATACCTTAGAGAAGCAGCTTTCACTGCATGGGAAACTCCTTGTGCACATTCTGTATGCCTCAGAGACAGAAAAACCAGGGTCACTCGGGGACAATTGTTGAGCACACGCAGCTGTCTTCTGTTTGTTCAGTCAATAGCAAAGCAGGCGTACAGAGCCATTTATTTCCATCTCTTCTCTCTATCAAGTCCACTTTAAATCCTAATGAACAAACCTCTTTATTTTTATGCATTTCAGTAATTTGGCTGAAAGAAAAATAAACCGTCACAATGCTGCGGGAAGCTTTTACAAGTGTGACAAAACTCCACGGTTACATAATATCCAGAACTGGTAAGTGTGTGTGTTTTTAAATAATTTACTTTAAATGATTTCTTTGCTTCTCACTATATTTAATTCAAGTTCAGAAGTTGAAACATTTGTAAATATTGAAATGTCAAGTAGGAAAATTTGTTTAGTTTATTTTACAGTTAAAAATCACAGTGATTTCCTTGAATTAAATAAATAATAAAAATAATTTAATTGGCATATTTTTCACAAGTAAACAGTCAGGTGAGAAAATGACGAGGATGTGTGTGCATTATTCCAGACAGCAGAGTGAGGGATTACCCTCTGATGCAGAGTCCTGTGCAGATGACCGGCATCCTCCTGGCCTATGTCATCTTCTCTGTGTACGTCGGACCGCGCATGATGGCCAACCGCAAGCCTTTCGCCCTCAACCGACCGATGATCATCTACAACCTCAGCATGGTTCTGCTGAATGCCTACATAGTGTATGAGGTAAAAATAATATAGAGGACAGAAAAAATATGTGCTTTCTCAAATAAAAGCACTCGGTCTGTTAATGATGTCAAATGCTAATTTGTCTTTTTTTTTTTTTTTTTTTTTTACAAACTCAGTTCATGATGTCTGGATGGGCCACCACCTTCACATGGAAATGTGACCTTATTGATGTCAGCACCAGCCCACAAGCTCTCAGGGTAAGTCAGCAAATCACAGTAGCAGTTTTTGCTCTAAACTTTGGCTGACTAGACTATAGTGAACAAAATTATCACAAGGAAAATGTTTTTTTGTGCTAAATGTATTTCTAGATAAAACATTTAAGGGGATTCTGACATCTTCAGCATTGAATTTTTCAAGAATTTATGTCATACATATATTTGAAAATTTGAACTAAAGTTGTCTTTAAAGAAAAAAAAAACCTTTGGAAGTTCAAAATTTATTTCCACTCTTTGTTGGGGTTTGGCAGAAGAATCAAAAAAGGTTGGGAGCTTAATAAAAACTCGCCATTAAGAACACATAAAGATTAGGAGAAGCTTTGCAATCCAGGACTGTAATAGTTCTAATGGAATTATTTATTGGGCTGCAAAGTAAAACTGTTTTCTTTTTTGTTAGAATAAAAATTGAATGTTTGGAAAAAAGCAAAAAACATATGAGACCTGAAATCTGAGTGTTTGAAATGGCAACCATAAGCTTGATTATGGTTGAATACAGGTTTATGTTTTGTTTTTTTTTTTTTCCATTTCCAGTGAGTAACTGAAATTTTTATACAAAATTATTCAACAATTAGTTAACTGTGTGAAAACAGCTTCTGTGTTGGGCAAATCTCTAATGGTACAGAAGGCTAATGATACTTCTGATAAGCAACAGTTCAGATATTTTACCAGACAAACATCTTCTTTCCTGCAGATGATCCGAGCAGCTTGGTTGTTTTACTTTTCAAAGTTCGTCGAACTCCTTGACACAGTAAGGACATTTCTACACCTTTTTCTTCCACATTCATGGAGTAAATATGTGCGACATACGGTACTTGATGGAAGTATATTTCCTTTTATTTTCCAAGGTCTTCTTTGTGCTGAGAAAGAAGCAAAGCCAGATCACTTTTCTGCACGTCTTTCATCACTCATTCATGCCCTGGTCATGGTGGTGGGGTGTTACCCTGACTCCTGGTGAGTGTTTAGAACTTAAACATGCACTGCACACTTTGACCAGTTGGAGCAACGTTAGGTTAGGTTAAGTCATCGCAATTTAATTTCATAGAACAACAAAGAAGTCTTTCCATTTTATTAAAACAATCCTTGCTTTTGTTTCCCCCTCAAGCTGGAGGGATGGGATCCTTCCATGCTATGGTGAACGCAGGGGTCCATGTTATCATGTACACCTACTACGGACTCTCTGCTGCAGGGCCTCGCTTCCAGAAATATCTGTGGTGGAAGAAGCACATGACAGCCATCCAGCTGGTATGTTTCAGTTAGACATAGGTTTGTCATGTAAGAAACTAAAGGGTCGGCCAGCTATAAAGTTTTTTTTCTTTTTTTTTCTATTTTGTTTTCCAGACCCAGTTTGTTCTGATCTCCGTTCACATCAGCCAGTATTATTTCATGGAGAAGTGTGACTACCAGATGCCACTCTGGATCCATCTGATCTGGATGTACGGTGTCTTCTTCTTCCTCCTCTTCTCCAACTTCTGGGTTCAGGCTTACATTAAGGGCAACAGACTTCCTGTTGCAGACTATAAGCCAAACCAGAACGGCTCCACCAACGGACACATTGTAATGAACGGCAAACACCATGCAAACGGGCATGCTCACCCATATGAAGATGGTAAAATAGTCATGGGGAAAGTGAAGGAAATTTAACTGACTCTGGGGGGGAAGGAGATATAGACAGTAGATATCAAAAACTCAAATATGCCACATATCTATATCTAGTAGCATATTTGAGTGCCATAGTTCAATATGCTACCTCCTAAACTAGATAGTTTGTATATAATCTAATATTTTATTGAATCATCACCCCTGCGGGATATGATTGGCAGACCTTTTTTTGCCACTGATCTCTAAATGCAACACCTTGTAAGTTGTTGCAGAAGCTGTTTACTGTGATGAACACTGAATGGAAAATTGGTGCTCATTTTGTCACTGATAGTATTCTTTAATTCAGGCTTGACCTGCAGCACTGTTCGGCTAAATGTGGCCCTTTTGTTGCTTGGGAGTACGGCAATGTTTTCCACTAAACACAAGTATGTGTAAATATTACTATGAACTTCATGCATAAGTGTTTTTCATTGTAAATGTCTATTAAGGTTTCCTTTTTTTTATTTATCTTTTGAAATAAATCAAATTTAAAGGTCTGTTTCATTTAGAAAGCAGTGATTATGTGCACTGAGCGAGCAACATGCCACATCTAATTTTTTTATGAAGAACTATGGAAATATTATACTGTATATTACAGTACTGATACATTTAATTTAGCCTTTTTGTGACAGTGACGCATACACTGTTATACATGTCCTTCCATACACTTTTTCAAGACTCTGTATTGATTGATCTCTCAGTACACAGGGCATGACATCAATGAAGTTTTTTTTTTTTTTTAAGCTTTAATGATTTGTGCAAATGGCTGTGAAAATGAATCTATCAATGTCTGTGTTTTCCAGTGCAGCTGTTACTGTCATAAAAATACAAAGTTCTAGATATAACCTTTGACTTGTATGGAAATAAAATATCCCCTAAAGTGGCTTGGGAAAAAAAGCTGTTTTTTTTTTTTTTTATTATTCTTGACTCAAATTTTATGCATCATGATTAAATCCTGGATGCATATGTCTTGTCCAATTGAAGAGATGGGGGGTCCAAATCATTCTAAATTGAATTACTTTAACCCCAAAGAGAACTAAAATCTAATATTTTTCAAAGTTGGATGTCATAGATTGTAATGGCTGTGGGAGTAAGGATCTACTGTAACTAGTGCTGTCAGTGTTACTGTGGATTTGAAGAATCTCTGACAGAAAACATTCAGTAGGATGGTCTGAAGAGGAAGTTCGGGGTCCTTGGTAATATTCTAATGATATAAAGAATCCCTCTTTACATAGTCTTCTTCAGAGATTTCAGAGCAGTCCCTAGATCAAAATCATGCTCCTCTCTTGATTTTAGAGCTTTAAGTTACTGACTCTGATGTTGCCAGATTAAATATGAATAAGTTGTGCTCCACAACAGATCTGCAGCATCTTTCCAACAAATAGATTCCATAAAACCCTTTTATCTAACCTTGCAATTGGGTTTTACTTTTTTTGTTGGGAAATATGTAAAAATGAGCAAGAAATACAATATGTGATGGAGCACTAAAGCACAACTATTAGCAAAAGAATTAATTTACATTCAAGAAGGCAAATTTTATTCGATAAATAATTCAACCCTTATTTGACAAATAAAATGAAGTCTGAATGAATTACTGCCTTAAGCGTTTCAGCAGGTGCCAATAAATGCTACACTGATTTGTGCTCGTTGTGTAAACAGAGAATATAAATAGTTGGCACAGCCATTTGGAAAAATAGTCCCAAATTTACAAAAATAATGGTTCCACATTCTAGACCTAAAACTAACTGAGACTGAGCTCCATTCCGGGCCTATTGGTAATAGGATATTATTTTTAGAATCAGCTTATCTGAACAAACATCCGTATATAATGTTATGTAACACAGCATGAAGAGTGGAAATACAAACATCAGCAAATGTGTGACTTGCACTAATCCATCTCAGCATCTTCATTATATGCCACTTTGAGTTTCTGCACACCGCTCTGCTTGTTGATCCTCCACAAAAGGGATGAAAACTTCTAACTATATGAGCAGATCAGGACAAAAAGAAATTCTCAATTTAGTTTAATTATGACCCCAAACTTAAAGCAACCAAGTTATCCACCTAAACACATAAAACATTACCAACCTTCTTAAGGGGCCAATAGTTATTCTCCCTTAAAAATGTAGCAGAAAAAAAAAAAACAGAATTCTGATTATAGATTTGGAAACCCCTCAGATTTACACAGCCAATGGATATTAAGGTACCAAGAATAAAACCTCCATCAAAAGATTAAGTGCCATATAGGTTTTTCTTTTTTTACAGGTCTATGTCCAAACAGACATTGTAACTGAAACTTGTAAGTGGCATTTAAATAAAGGAGCTATGATTACCATTTAAGCTTTTAGATTAGTTCTGCCTCAATTTCCATGATGCATGGATTTACTGAGCCATCTAGTGGCAGCAGAAGTGAATATTTGAAAGGTAAAAAAAAAAAAAAATAATGCCTAGCATCCTCTCAACATTTTTTAGAATAGCATTATCAAACACCAAACTTAAGAAATGTTTCCCCATATATTCTATGGAAAGAGTTTCTGGACCTTTTTGTTGTGTTTCGTCATCCCCATGAAAGCTTTTTGGTGAAACCTAAAGCCAGTTCTTTCATGAACACCCAATTAATGAGCCTTTTTAAGATAAACCGACCTAAAATAGTCAAAAGCCTTTCAACCTTCCTTGAGCTTAATGGATGAGCATGGATACATACTGTCGCACAATAGGACTTAAACATCTTTGCCAAACGAAACTCTTAAACACGGCCAATCTGATCTCCAAAAACTTGTATCAAACGTGTATGAACAGAATAATCACGGAATCAGGTGCACTTCTTGGATGCAATTTATTAAAATCCAGGTTGAAATATTAGAGACATGTTAATAAAAACCAATGCAAGCTATACACAATTCTCAAATATTAAAAAATAAAAAACACCATCTCTACCAGTTCTCTCAACAACTGTGACAAAAAAAAAAGAAAAAAAAAAAGATAAAATGTTAAAATAATAAAAAAAAAAGTATATAAAAACCCATAGGCTCTCCAACAGTCACAAGAACTGGATTGTAACTTTTATTGCATTTTAAAAACATTTGCTTACATCTTTGTATAACATTTGATAAATAACGACAACATACGGGGAAACTATCTAATTGATTGATGAATGACGCTGCTGCCTGATTTCACCATCCTCTCTTTGGCCTTCTTCTTTGCAGGATCCATTTCAAAGGCCTTCCAGATGCGAATGGTTTCATCTGCAGCAACAGTTGCTATGGTTGAAGAGTCTGGGCTTAAAATAAGATTGAGAACTCTGCCTTCGTGACCTAAAGAAATATAAACATACATATGAAATGGTCTGACAGCAATTTCTCCATCGTTTGACATTTCCTTCAATTTTGAAAATGGAAGCGGGACCCAGACGTTTTCAAGTGGAGCAGGTAGCTAGTTAATTAGCCTTTAAGTACTAGATCAGAGTGCTAATTTCTCAAATGTAATTAGGGTGGAAGTAAATACACCAAATTTGTACCAACAGTCATAGATTGACTATACCTCTTCTTGGATATTAAAACTAACTTAATTCAATTTTCACCATACATAAGAGAACTTCTTGAGTATCTGTAGGTCCCACAATCAAGCATATTGCTGGAAAAACTGGCCTTACACCATCCCCACATGACTGCACACATAAACTAGAATAGACATGAATCAAAGTTGTTACTTACCATTGAGCTCTGCAGCCTTTGTTAGTGAGGGATACTTCCAAATCACAATGTTGTTATGTGCATATCCATGTGCAGAGACCAACTCTTTGTAATTCGGTGCAAACACAAGTGACGAAATCTGTAATTTAGGAGATTTGTTTAAAGCTCAGGGAAAATCAAAATAACATAAAAGCAAACTGAAACTCACAGCTTAAGGAAGTGTGGTTACCTGGGATTGAGTGTCAAGCGAACTGATGCAGGAGCCCGAGTTCACATTCCAGATGCGAATGTGGCGGTCACTGGTGCCGCCACCAGAAGCAAGAATATTGGCCTGCCACGGACACCAGGCCAAAGCCTGGCGACAGAAATGAAACGTGTCATAAGGTTACAGTAGAGTAGCTTGTAAAATGGTTTATGGCAATCAGATTCTCGTATTGTCACTTTCAAACCAAACCGTGCATTTATATGTAAACATGTTATAGAAGCAAATGCAGCAATTATTAAACAATAATTAAAAAAAAATTCACACAACTGGAGAGCAAACAAAACTAAATGTGCTGCAAATACAGTTAGATCTTTAATGGTGCATCTACCAGCTTTCTGCATGTAGACTGAAACCCGGTTAAATTAAATCATTTATTTAAATAACTATTTGGACTCCTGCTGTTCATATTTTTTAAATAAGTAAAATGCATGTCCTTGTAAGCAAGGGGATCTTAAAAACACATTTTGCACCTATATTTATGCAACCTGTTAAAATTACAGATGCAGTGACGTTTGCAGAATGCTCAGAGCCTACAACCTCTGCAAACTGGAGACTCACCTTGACTGCTCCTTGATGTTCGCTCCAGCTGCGGATTAACTGGCCGTCACTGTTAGAACCTCCCTCCTGAACACGAGGCCATAGACACACCAGATTGTCATTGCCACCACTTGCCAGGTATCGCCCATCAGGTGACCATTTGAGGCCACACACTTCCTGCGAATGGCCAGCAAGTGTGGAGATGTGATGGTTTGCCACCCTCACATCATGGTGGTGGATGTGTCCTGATCTGGAACCACTGAAGGGGGAAAAAAAAAATAAATGTATATAAAACAATGTTTTCTAAATATGCTAATTTTGTTCCACACATGCATTGGAGCAATCATACCTGGAAAGAATGTGGTCATTCCAGCTTAGACTACCAACCCTAGCTGTGTGGCTCTCCATGCTGCGCAGGCGCTTCTGATTCTCAACATCCCACAGCTAAAGAGGAAAATGGATACAGACATCTAGTAGGAACCACAAAGAACATGGACTATTGGTACATGCAGATATATTCACCTGAACTTTGCAGTCACTGGTCCCAACAGCCAGGTAGCTTCCATCTTTGGTCCAAGACAAAGAGCCTATGTAGTCTTCCTCACGCTCCAGCTTCATGAGGAGGAGGATATCTCCAGAGGTGGCGTTCCAGAGGTACACGTTGTTATGAAGAGCCACAGCAACAAAATTGCGACTGCTCCAGTCAAGAAGATTTAGATCTGAAATTTGTGGGGGTACAAAAATTAGAGGGTGTGTAAGAATAGTTTTTTTTTTACTGGAAATCTTTAAATATAAATAAATAAAAATGGTTTTATATTATTACAAAAATCATTCAGAAGATCAGGCGCATCCAAGACCCTCTCTGGAGTGGAAGATATGTATCTGGTCTTTTTGAGGGAGGCAGGTGTTGTAACCTGACTGTAGAGGACTTTCAAGTTGTTTTGATACCCTTAAAAAAATAAAGTAAATAAACGTTTGGATCAGGAGATAAGCTGAGCAAAGTTAAATAATTCAGCCTCTTTAAGAGAGCAAGTCTGTGTGCAGTTCTTACCTTCTGGTGCATTCAATGGCTTCCCTCCAAGGTGCAGGATCTTTGCATCTTCAATGTTGTAACCATTTAGTGTCACAGACCAAGCTTTCTTGCTTTCCTAAAAACACAGCTGTCTGCGTTAAAACCCTCAACTACACATGATGGGTTTAAATGTTGTCGTTTTAAAGCCACTTACTGAAGAGACTGCAGTGTTTGCATCAACTGGTTCATTTTCTTTTGTAAGCAGGAAGTTTGCTACATCCATCTGTTTGTTGTTCCTAATGGGAATAAAGCGATCGCCTCCCATCTTCGATGGAGTTTTCTTGCCTTTACCTGTAGAAATTGTCCCATTTAGAGATCTTTCTTAAACATGTTTACATAATTTGTCATTTCATTATTTTACAGTTTTTAAAACCAACTTTACCAATAATCCTTTAGAAAGATTACATGCAATACCTGGTGTTTTGGTGGGCGTCTTGGAACTCAGTGAGACATTAGCTGACTTTCCAGGCGACAAACTGCTGAGGCCAGAGGTGTTGGATGAGCTCGCCTTTCTCTGCCACCTCGCCATGGGAGCGTTCGTGATCGGCATGTCGAGCTTCAGGATGCTGTGAATGTCGTTCTCAAAACCAAACTGCGCCATCTCACCCACGTTTTAACAGATCTGATCATAAACCACAAATAAGTGAGAGTCGATTTTAGTCCAGATTAGTTTACCAAGCGAATGATCTTCATTTTGAAATATGACACAAAGCGGACACGCCAAAGCTAGCTCCGAATCTCAGAGTTGCATTAGCTTATTTTTTTAAGAAAAACTTCAAAACTGAAAAAAACAATTACTACCCCGGAAGTTATGTGTGGTTTAAATGCATTTATTGAGCCATCTTAAAAATAAAACACAATGAAAAGTGTTTTACATCATTAGAACGTTCATAAGAAACGTATCTAAAGAAAATTGTAAGAGCGAAGACAGAGAGGAAACTTCTATTTTATCTACAACTTTAAACCCAGACATACTGACCTCTCCGCCAGCTGAAAACGTGGATTACTCGTTTGCTAGAACGACTCGCCTTTCACACGTCTCTGTCTCAGATTTGAATTTCAAGCAGATGTTGCCCCACGATTTAAATCCCACAACCCGCTTCTGTGATTGGCTCATTCAAGACGCTACCGTTAAATTCTTCCGTTGCCACGGTAGCTAGAGCAGAAGGATTATTCTGATTGGTCGTGTTAGCTATTTCCTGTTACGTCAACCTCTCGAAAAAAATACTTGTCTAAAACTGTGTCGCCATCTATTGGTTATTATTGTTGAGTACGGGGGGAAGACAGCTTTTTATATAAACGTATGTACTGTATATATTTCTAAATTTAAGAATGAAAGACAGTAATCTAAATACAATAAGATTTTTATTTGTTCCTTGTAAAATTAGATTTTCCTCTGTAAGAATATAAGTTTAGTATTTTATGAATACCAGTTAGATAGTTAAAACAGCAAAAAGACAAGTGGGCTACACATGACAAGCTTAGCAATTGGAGTATAAATCACAATATTATAAGCAAAAATCACAAAATTTGAATAGGAATAACAGATTTACAAACACAAGTAGCAAATTTGTGCATAAGAAATAAAAATGTTGCGGTACAAATCACAAATTAACGAGTAGGAGTATCTCTTATTCATAAATTTATGATTTTTACTTGTTGTAAAGTTTTTATCTTTTGACTTGTATTTGTATTCTCACAGATAATCTGATGTCACATCTATCTATGAGTAAACAACAAGGAACAAACAAATCTAATCAAATTTATTTACATTATTGACTTTCTTTACAATATTAGAAATGTACGCATTGTTTTAATGACAGTTATCTTACCACACAGTTACAGTTATGTGATTAGTTTATAATTGCACATTATGACTTTAGATAATGGGTTAAAACAACAAAAAACAGTCTTATGAAACATCCGTACATCTTAAATACATATACATTTTTGAGATATTAGAATATATATATATTATAGAATATACAATCACATTTAAACATCCAACATATTTCTAATGTTTTTATTGTTCGTGACATAATTTTCCTGTTATGATACATAAAAATCGTGGCATGATTTTATAAGCAAATCCCAATTAAATGTTTACAGAATTTAAAATTTCTCTCTACTCTTTGATTGAGTTATTGTATTTGAACTTCATGAAATCTGAATGCAATTATCAAATTGATTTAATAAAATAATAAGCAAGGTAAAATGTTTTTACAGAAATATATAACACTGTCACAACTGATTAAAACCTTTGTCATCAAAGCAAGACATCATGGATTTAAATCCCAACGGTGCCTTTCAGGGGTGTTGGGACCTAATGGGTGCCTGCCTTCTCAAAAGATTGCAAGTCCTGGTTTGAAACCATCAGATTTCTACTCTGGCATCCTTAGCAAAACCCTTGAATGTTTTCCTGGGTTCAGGCCACTGTTCCTCAAGGGGATGGGTTAAATGCAGCGGACAAGTCTAATATTGCAAGACGGATAAAGATTATTACTAAATCCTTTACTTCTGTCTTTGGAAAATCAAACAATTACTCATGACATCCAGATGTAATAATCTGAATGTGATGATTTTTATTTTATTCTAGTTAGAATGTCTGAAAAAAAATGGTAATTAATATTTCTGAGTTTTAACCTTTGACTTGTATGGAAAATAAATGAGTTTTGATACAGAAATGAAAATCTACTTAAAGGTATGTCCAAATATAGGTGCTGAATGGCCCCAGGTTCCTCAGCTGCACCGTTTTCCTTTCCCACATTGTTGAATCTCTTGTTCTCTTTCTTTAGATAAGACTTCATTTAGTCTCTGTCAGTTTATGTCAACCACAGTTATTCCATAATTATGAAACCAAGTAGCTGTATTATACCAATACTACTGGAATTAAAAAAAATCAACATTTCAGCAAAGCAGGAGGTTGGTGAACATTTTCTGGTAGACAGCTTTGTTTACTTTAAGCTTCATGAAACACAGTGGACTAAAAACTAGTAATGGTTTCAAGGAAGAGAGTGGCCAAACTGTGTAAATAATAGGATGAAATGTAACAGATATATTGGATATATAGGATATCTCTGTGCCTTTAAATTACCTGTAACATTTTCAAATAGGCTTTGCTTTAAATGACTCCTATAAACATTATATGTTTATGTTTGTACCTATATACCTAAATGGTATAAACATTTTATAATCATAATTCCTTTAAGGGGGATTATATAATGTCTGAGGTGCTGAATCTTGTTTTTCTTGATCAAATAAAAACATGACCATGATAACAAAAACAAACTTCAAAGAATAACCAAGGAATCTATATCTAAGTTTTGACATTTGAATCAAGTTGTTTGAATAAATCAACTTTTTAATCACATTTTAATGTAACACATATCATTAAATCACATGTGACTAAATGAGAGCTTTTGAAGTTGAAACTATTTGTCAAACTTTAAATGGTCTGTCATGGTTCTTGTTTCCAACTTTTTCTACACTACATCAAATATCTGGAAATCACACAAAACCACTTTTTTAAATTACTTATACTGATGACATGAGCTCAGTTAAATTAGAAAACCATGCATGTTTACAGTACCCTGGTGTGCCTCTACATTGTCAACCATTGTCCAAGAAAACCAACATTTAACTAAAATGCACTCGCAAGAAATCCTGCAGAAATGATTAACCCTTCACTTGAACTGTGAAACTTTTTCTTGCTCATAAATGACTTTTTATAGAATATTCTTACTGAAAGACAGATCTTGTTTGACGATGCACAAATCATTTGCCTTGTTCCAAACCCAAAGAGTCAGCTACAATATTATACGAGTTTTGTCTGATAATTGGAATGGATTGTGGTTAAATATCATTCCCAGATACAGTTCAAGATGATTCCCACTATCAATCATGTATAATCAATTCTGATGCATTTCTTAATAGGGAAGTTATTTTATTGATCAGATTTACAGCATTTTAGAAACATTATTTGATAAATACCGACAGAGCTTTGATTAACTTGCAATCTTTGTGTGTGTGTTGTAAAGGACATTTCCTTTATTAATGTTGACGAGAATATTACAAATGCCATGCAGCTCTGTTGCATACTTTTAGAAAAAGTATGCTACATATAATAGACAGAGCATATAGAAAACAAACAAAAATAAAGAAAAATACAAAAAAAGGAAACAGTATTTACAAGTATTAGGCTAAAACCATTTATCTAGAAACCTTTGAGTCACAGTGTACTGTAACAACCTTTCCTTGTAGGAGCAGTATGGGCCACATCCTTTGGGTAATGGATAATGGAGCCAATTACACCTGCAATAAAAAAGTAAAACTTAAAATCATTTCTTCATTGAGATTTAAATAAAAAGAAGAGCCATTCAAGCAGTTTTCAGTAATATACACCCCCACACACACACACACACACACACACACACTAGTTTTATTTGAAAATGCTGACCAAGGAAACAAAAAAGACAAGTGAGGTCAATTTGAAAATATATAATTGGGATGGCAAAGAAAAAACACATGACCGACCCACAATCATCAAGTAGAACATACACGTCCAAAGGCTATGCAGTTCATTTAATATTTAACTTTTTCATCAATCTTTTCCTCCGACTTTCAGCTGAAACATCCAGAAACACAAGAGAAAACAGTAGGAGTGTTGTTGTTCTTACCTCCGGGGTTTCTTAGACCTAAACAGATTGTAAACAAAGACAAAGCACATGATGTTATATTTCCTTAGCTATGGGATGCTATACTGATGAGACATGACAAATTAGGGTGTTAAGATGAAAGCATGTCAGCATAAGCAGAAAATATGGAACGCCAATAGTATTTCTCTTCCTGTAGCAAGATCAGTTATGTTAAGCTGTTTGAAAATGGTGAAAAAATACATAAAACAAAAACAGCAAAAGCTGTTCACTTACTCGGGCTTCTGGAGAGAAGAACGGTCACTATACTTAGTATTAAAAATGCCATCACAGCCAAAATAGGAACCAAATATCTGGACAGAGGAATTTCTTGAGCTAAAGACAGAAAGAAAAACAACATTTCAGATGTCTAGGTGTGACTGTAAACAAGAAATGGACAGACTATCTGCTCCCAGATCTGTTTACCATGTTATGTAGAAATTGATTTGGATCATTAGACTGTTTTACAACAATAGTGTCTTTATTTAGAGCTTTCTCCAGAGCTGAAGTAAGACAACTGCTGCAGAAGATCCGTCCTTCCTACAGCCATCAGTATTTTCAACTATTTGAAACATAAAATGCACAACTTCTAACATTCATTTCCCCTGTGGTATTACATTTTGTTTTGCTTTATAGTTGCGGAATGTAATCATTTCATACAACGTCCCTGTTGTAAAATATAGACTTGTAATTAAACAGAGCCATTGCATTTGATAAAAGCAAGAGCAATTTACAAAACCATGAAATCATTCGGGCTTCCTAAACTGCAAAAAGGCAAACTGCTGTGGTACTAAAAACATTTCACACAGGGCCATATTGTTTAAAAGTCCAGACCGATGCTAAAAAGTAGCGTGCTTGAAGTTGGTGTTTGCTTTTTACAATCAGTATGTAACCAGCTGTTTTTAATGGTGTCCAAGTCGTATACAGTAGACTTTGATAAGTTTTATTCATCAGCTGTTATAGAAACTATTTGATAAAAGACTGGCACAAAATAAGAAAAAGGTCACAAAATGGCAGTTTGTTAAAATTCCCAAACCTTATGGGAAGAGGCACGGTTATGATCCGTTAGGAAAACTTTTATCACCGCAATGATAAAAGGGGAAACAATTTAAAAACATATTCTTATGAAATGCCTGAAAAATACTACATCCATACCTGACTGGTCCTCTGACAACTTCAGCTCCTTCATGAGCTTTGTGCATCCCTCCTGCAGGTGTCTCCTCTCCAGCTGGGAGTGCTCGCTATCCTGGTCCCATCTAAGAGCTGTTGCCTCCGGTACATGGGCTGTCCATGTGTCATTGTGCTCAAGAGTCAGAAAAACCTTGCCGTCGCAGAACACCCGGTCGGCCCATTTGAGCCGCGACCCCTCTACGATGCATTCCCGAGAGCGAAGGATGGTACGATTTTCTAAGGAGAGAGCGTTAACAAATACAGAGAACTCTGAAATTAGATCAACAAATGTCTTTGCACACACACCAAAAACAAAACAGGTGCTCTTACTCAGAGCTGCAGTTGGGTCGTTGCCCATTCCAACTGGTAGAAGGGCATGGGTGGAAATACTTTTAATAATACTGTTGACCTCTTTGTTTGGGTTTATGAGAGAGACTCCATTGAGCAGAACTTGCTCTGTGACACGCTGGTGTCCTACAACCCCCCGCCGCTGGATCTGTACTATGATGGCATCTAAAAGAAATCAGATACATATTACAATAAGCTCCATGTTGAAAAATACACACCAAATAACTTCATATTATACGCATTATTGGTAAATGGAAAAAAAAAAAACACACTTTCAGAGATAATTTCAAGATTTTATTGTGATTTAAGAAATATAATTCAAGTACATTTTAAGTTTTAAATAAAAACAAAAAGTGAAACCAAAAGCAACAGCCCTGATTATATATGACTAATAGTCCTTAAAGTTTTAAAGCTCCTCCCTGTATTGTTTCTTTAAAGTTGCATCTTTATTATTCTAAGCATTGCATGATCTGAAAAGAGTCCGACCAAACATCGATGCAACTTGCATCTATGTTGTTGACAATAATCTGGCCCCTGTTGTTGGGTGGGTTTTGTAAACTGTGACGCTTGAAAATAAACTTTCTACTCGAGAAAAACGCATCGTGACCGTTTTGAGACCTAAACCCCATCAAGCTGATAAATGCGCTGGTTTTCCAACGTATACACATTTCTAATTCCAGTTGACTGAGTTCTAACAAACTATTCTACTTTATTCTCTTAAGTGAATTTAAAAAAAGGATAGGACGTTTCTTACCTATGTGAAGAGGAATTACGCTCGATAAATGAGTGAAAACGACCAAAACAAATCCAAACAGTCGCATATCTGCGTTTAAAGACAACCAAGAAGATTGTTTCAGGCCATTTAATCACAGCGCACACATCAACTGCAGCTTTTAAAAGACGCAGCTTGACAGGACCAGTCGCGACGAGATATGACGCTCCACGCCCCTTTTCTTCCACAGCAAATAGTCTTTGGTGATTAACAGCCTCTGATTGGCTGCCAGCTTTCTTCAGGTTCACTTATTTGTTTGTTCTGCTGAATACTGAAGGTTGAGAAGGTGATAAAACTACGGAAGATGGATAACTGGCAAGGAGACAAGTGTGAAAGCTTAGTTCGTTAGTCAGTCAGTCAGTTAGTTAGTTAGTTAGTTGGTTAATCTCTGTAAATACCACGTTTACCTTGTTAGGAACTGCAAAGAATAACCTAAAGACCCACTGGATTTTTACTTTAAACTAGGAAAGCCAAAGGTTTCTTGATTAGCCAACCTCAACATCCAACATGAATGCCTTCTAAGTAAGAGGGACGTTTTTTGGTAATGCTTATTGTAAATCACATATAATACTTTTATTTACATGTAGGCTTGTGTTCAGTTTTGAGGATTATAAAGAAGAAATGGATTTTACACCAATCCTCATATGAAATTGTTTTTAGTGTTTCTGTCTGGGGGGCAAAGGTTAAAACATGTGATCAGCAGGGTTTGCTGAGTCCTTCAAAAAGTCTGTTTCCTGGAGGCAGCTATAGGTGACAGTGTTTACCAGGGCTGCTAGATGTGGGTTGGTTATCTTTGCTTTGTTTATGACTCCCTGCAAAGCATTTTAATTGGCTCCTTGGCTATTTCCATAGCACAATATATCTGTGCAGGTATTTGGTTTTGTTTACACTCATGTTAGTTTGTTTCCCTTCAATCCTTCAGACACAGAGGACTGTGATGGATTTATTACTGTTGTTTTAAATTCTTACCTGTAAAGAAATATTTGTTACCATTTGTCTATCTTTCCAATAGTTTCCTGATCACCATGTGTGTGATTAACTTTCTTTGTATTTCAAACTAGCAGCTGGAATCACAATTAAGTGTGGTTCGGTATCATTTCAGGCACCAATATCCACCACTAGTAATTGCCTGGGTTCAGTTCATTTTATGTTTAGGTTTTAGTAATATTTTTTTAACTAGATTTTTTTATTATCTCCTTTGACTGCATATGCTCGACAACATATGTGGTCTGTTTGAGTTTTTGCCTTTATTATGTCATTTTTAAAAGGTTTCCTTTAGGATAAACCGCATTAGACAGCACTGAACCAACATAGTAGATGCTGATTCAAATAAATTTGATTCCATTAAACTGAATTACAAAATGCTGTATAAAGCAAAACAAATCGAATGTGGAAATTCACACTACAAATCATAGATGATGATGGTGGAAGGATCTCCTGCTGCTGTCTGTATTTGAGCAGATCAAATGTACGCTGAAATGCATATATTTTAATTTCAATTTTGAATAAAATCACACCTGTACAATATAGAAAATACATTTCAACTAGTGGAGTTGCAAGAGAGATTGAAAGTTTATGTAGCTTTTGTCCTCTTGGTTTTTGACGATGTCTGTCTCTCTTCTGTATGGCACATGTTAGAGAAACAGGTTCATACAATGAAAAAACTTGGAGTACCATTTATTTAGAAAAAGTTTGTAGATTTCACTTAATAAAATCTAAGTTGATTTTTCTTACTAAGAAGAGTTGATTTAACGAACTCAAATAAATTTTACCACCAAATTTCTCTTAACAACAAAAAATGTGCTTTTTGTTTTGCTAGTAAATTTTACACAGAGACATACAAACATGCACTCAGGGAGAATCTAGAAAAGCATATTAACCTAACAGTCATGATTTTGGACTGTGGGAGAGAACCCACATATGAATGGGTAGAACATGCAAACTCCATGCAGACCGGGAATCGAATCCAGAACCTTCTTGCTGCAAGGCAACAGTGCCACAGACCACCATGCAGCCAAAAAGTGAACAATATTTTCTATCTCTGACATAAACATGATCAGGCAAGGAAAAAAGCACCAAGTTTACTCCTTATATCAAAGTACATATTACTTATGTTAAGTTAAAAACTTATTTAAATTCTTTATTGATAATATTTGGTGAATTAAATTTACTTGTCATGGATACAGATTTACAAATTAACTCTAAGTAACACAATGAATAGCAAGTGTCATTTTGAAATAAAAGCACCTACATGGCAATCTGCGGTAAATTTTAAATAATAATATTTGAGGTATTATTTGTATGACCAAAAAGTCTGTGTAGGGTGTGGTGCTACTGTGACTGAACTTCAGTTTGATACAAGCAAATTAAATACCAGTTAAACAGACGATTCTACTATTATTCATGATAATTTCATGGGAGTTGGGCTTTGATATCTAATGTAAAACTGTTTCCCAGCCGATTTCACAAAGTTTGAACTTATTTTCTTGTGTATTATCTCTCACTTGATAAATGACTCAGAACAACAAAGTAAAGACTCGTTTTTATTTATACAACCATTATTATTTATACTATATACAACATGTTTCTCTCTACATATCTGGTGCATTTTTTTCTTTTTAACTACTAGTGCTTGTGCCAACCCAAAACATAAGGTGTGAACTGCATCTACCAAATCAAACCCCTCTAAACGAGTTTCAAAGTTGAAATCGTCTGAACCCAACAAACCTGTCACAGAATTGTTGAATCAGAATCAGAAATACTTTAATAATCCCAGAGGGAAATTACTTTTGTTATACGCTCCAGATATACAAGCAAATGAGAGCTCAGAATGGAAAATGATAGTTAAAAAAAATATGGGAACAAATAAACTTTAACACAAGGCTTTGTTTAATGTGAACACTACAGTGCTGTTCAACAACGGTTCAGCTATGATTAGCAATTGTTAGGATCCTCTTGTCTTCATCAATTATTTTGACGACTGTAAGAGTTTGAAGCTTGTGTGGCGTGTTCTAAAATGGGCAGCTATGCAGATGGGAAGTGTCTGTATAAACAAACTGCTGTGAGGGAACAGAGTGCAGTATTTTCTAGCTGTTGTTCTAGTATAACGGTATAGACCATAATAGTCTTATCTTATTAAAGCTATTGCTGTACAATTGTTACAACTTAGACTGAGTAAAGGGAAATACTTTGTATTTAGAAATATACCAGCATAACAAGACATGTTCAACTTATAAATTAGCGATGCCCCTAAATCAACTTGTTTATCTAGAATGATTAAATCAATGTTTACTAAAAACAATGCTTCCAGAGCTGTAACAAGATTTAGTGATTATCTTTACAACAACTCTGTGAAATGTCCAGCAGAACGGAGCATGATTTAAATAGAAATAATCAACTTTAAATAGAGATTTGACATCAAGAGTAAAACATTGTGTTCTTTGGATGAGATAAATGCATTATGTCAAGAATAAATCAGTCTCTATGTGGGGTTAAGTTAAATCAACATGATAATATGGAGACAGAACCGAATAGTGGGAAGTGATAGAAATACTGGGGGAAGGGAAATTTGAGACGATGATTAGAAATAAATAAATCACATTTAACAATAAAGTGATCTTTCTTGGAGCGATATCTGCTAATCATTTGGAAACTATATTTGTGTAAGTTTTCCTGACTAGAACTTGGCCTTGTAAACATCACGATTAGTGGAAGTAAATACTCCTAAATCTAATTATAAATCCCTTCCAAACCACACTTCCTGTACAAGAGATTGTGGAGTGTTCTGTTTGTTGATAACACTGACTCAAATCTACTGTAAATAAGGTATTGCCAGATAAATTGGTGTCACATAGATTAGATGGGTACATGCAGGGAATGCACTCCCTAAAAATAAAGAAAAAATATTGTTCTCAATCAAAACAAAAGAGAAAAAAGTACAAAACACATAAGGATGCACAAATATGCACAAACTCACCGGGCATTTCAACTAATCTAATTGATCTAAATCATCTGAGGAAAGAACATTTCCTTGTGGCTGCATGTTTGGGATGAGCAATAAAAACAGGAAGGTTTTTTTTGTTGTTCCAAAAAGTTATTATAACTCACTTTTAAGATAAAGCATCACTATCCTTTATTCCCGAATGACCCTTTACTTATTTAAACAAGATTGTTGCTTGACATGATCAGTCAAGCAACAATCTAAGTTCCCACCCCTTCCTAAAAGCTTCGTAAAACACTGTCATAAAATGAGGTTTATTTCATATTATCTTTTCGCTCCAGGTGTAAATCATTAGATACCAACATTTGGAGAACACATTTTGTTGTGTTTACCATCATGTATTTTTTTCAGGCAGTTAGTTTTCACTGTTTGACAACAGCGCCCTCTTTTGTCTGAAGTCGGTAAGTACTTCCACAGGATTGGCCAAGCGGTTGTCAGGAGTGTTTACAGGAAACATGGCTTCTCTATCTGTAGGAGAGCACCAAGAGATGGAAGGTGAGCACAGAAAAATGTTTCAAAAAGGCCATCGTTATCTGTCTATTTAGCATGGGACGAATATAAACCATTTCAAAAACGTTTTGTGGTGTTTAATTTTGGCGCCCTGGTTGACCCGTTGTTATTTTAACACTCAGACCTTCATCTTGGTTTTCTAAGCTAACACAAAGCGTTAGCTGACCCTATTCAATTAACATCTGGACAGCTACCTTTTACATCGTTATTTTGCTCTAAATGTCGATGCTGTCTGGTTGGACGCATACATTTTTATATAATTAAGCCTACCTCTGCGTTTGGCGTGCTGAAAATTTCGCTGTCTCGTTAGTAGTCATCTATTCAGTTGCCGAGCTACCTAGCATGCTTTAGTGTGCAATTCAATCTGCTAACCTGTGCTAACGAACTGGTAAGACTTGAAATGTCGTCGAGACATTACATTAGGAAGCTACGGCCGATATTTTAACAAACTGAGGGTGAAGTGCTAACTTTTTTTGTGTACATCCAACATAAACATGTTAATATGAGCTCAACATGCACAGTTGTATTAATGGTATCGGTCATAGGTAGCTTACAAACAACACTGAATGCTCCTTAAAGCATCCTCGGTTTTTTTAATAGCTTTTTTTGGACATTTTTTGTCAGTGAAATTGTTAGCTATATCTAAATGTTTCATTTTAAACTGCATTAAAATAACTCCCACGTGATTTTAGATCGATATATGTGGAGTAGAAATGAAGATAGGTACAGTTTTTTCAAAGCTTAATTTCAGAGCTAACCTAAATTATATTGAGCTGAAGCTGTTTTAACCTTTAAGGTTAAAATCTGTATAATTTATTAAGGATTTTTTATGGAGAATAGAAAACTTTGGCCCTCTCTCCTTAAATAAAGCAAGCTATAACATCCCACATAATAAATAGAAGATGTTATTAAGAGGTCCTTGCAGGCTGTTGCTTTTTTCAAAATCTGGGGGTTGGAACAAAGACATCTGTCACAGATTTATTGATAGTAACTAAAGTTAACATTGAATGACATGCATCTGTAATCGGACTGTAGTTCAGCCTTTTAGTAAAGTAAAACATACGTTTTTGGTTTTTTTTTTTCCATTTCAGTCGACCGAAGGGGTGAGTCTGAGGAGTCTGGTGATGATGAGACCAGAAGAAAGAGTATCAACGGCGATGTGGACCCAAATCAGCCCACGGGCACAAGTGAGTCATCATTGCACCCACACACTCAGTAGACACCGATTTATTTTATGTTTGTGAGTGATAAAAGGGAACAAATGTGAGCTACAAAGAAAAATTTAATGTAATTTTTTTATGCCATATGTACCCTAATTTCACCACCAATTAAAATGTTCTGGTCTAATTTCTTCCTGCCTTAAGTTAAAGAAGAGTCCCCTGTTGACATGGACACTATAACCCTGGACCCAGAGGAAGAGGTTTGAAATTTTTTTTTTTATTAAAATGATTTTGAAAAAAAAATATATTATTTACTAATACAGTGGGGAGAACAAGTATTTGATACACTGTTGATTTTTCAGGTTTTCCCACTTGCAAAGCATGTAGAAGACT
>JAUZNJ010037906.1:0-11281 GCA_034780135.1 Jordanella pulchra | reverse complement strand
CTGTATTTGTATCTTTGAAATCCAGACAAACATAAGGTAGGACTGGCAGTGTATGCAAATTTTATTTATTCATTTTACACATACCAATAAAAAACAAAAAACAGCAACATTAGTCCGGTATTTTAAACATCGGGCCTTTATGGAGTAATGGTAAAAGGGAAAGCCTGTGTTAAAAATAACATAAAACACATCTAAAATCATATTCACAGTTTGCCAAAAGCAATTCAAAGTACGAAGCAAACGCACAGAAAAAGAAGCAATTGGTGACAGCATCATGCTGTGGGTATGCAGACATGGGGAAATATGTCAGAGCTAATGAGAAGATGGATAAAACAAAATCCAGGGCAATAATCCAAAGAAACCTGCATGGATACTGCAAAGGACGTTATGCTGAGGAAGGTTTTCACCTAACAGCAGGACCCAGTAGCCATAAATACACAGCCATGGCTATAATGTGGTGATATGAAGCATTTTCATCAGTAGGAATAATTTAGTTACTACCAAGACATATAGCAAATCATATGGAAAATCTGTGGCAAGAAATGCAAAGATGCTCAGAGAAGCACTCCTTCAATCTAACTGAGCTTCAACTATATTGTTAAGATAAAATAGAAAGCTGGATCCATTCATGCAACCCCCGTTAGATTTTTCATTATAAAAATATAACTCACGGTCTCTTTCTTGCGTTTCATATGTATGGACATATTTAATCACCGACTGTATAACTTCAAGCTGAACTTCAAGCAACTCGATTTATGTGCCTCTCCTCTCATCCCCTATACTCTGGGCCATTGACTTCCAATAATAATGCTACATTTACTTTCATTTGAAAAGAGGACTTCATGCAACAGAGTGATGACAAATGGAGACAGGCATCAGCGCTCTGTGATGAGAGGATGAAAAAATGATTTTAGTCAACTTGGCAGTCCAGTGGATTTCTCCAAAGCACAGGTCAGAAAGTTCTTTGACTGTTGACGTGGAACTTGTAACCAGAGGTGAAAAATCTAGGTCCAGAAAGTAGAAATCATGGCTGGTTTTCTTTATCTTTTTCACTTAATTAGGTGATTAGTGGAGAGAGAATGTATAGATTTTTTTACTCTCTGGGCACGGATTAATGCTCCTCCTGGCTATAGTGGAAATCTCGATATTCTCCCCTTTTCTCATATTTTCCTTCCACCTAACATTTCATTAATATGGATAGCAGTCTTCTTAGCTTTTAACTTTTCTCTGTTTGTTTTCTTTTTAGAAGATTGAGTACTAAAGAATCTCTACAAATATTATAATTTGTTAATAAAATAGATCATTAAAAAATCTGCATCCAAACAGCGTTTATCATTCCTTATAGTTCAACAGAAAGGTTTCTATATCTTTCCACTATATTGACTATAACTTTTTAGTTCTGTTCATGTATTTAACTTTTTTTTATGTAAAGCAACGCAGTGGTGTACTGAGCAGTTATCTATGGACACAATCGCGCTGTCGACAAAAACACGCGGAAGCCTCCATGGTCCGGTATCTTGTCACCGACATCTCGGGCCAATCCGCGCCCAGAACACGGCGCCCAGAATGCGGCTGAGCAGCCTCAGCAGAGGGCCAGAGGAGCAGCAGTTTACAGCCGCCGCTGTGACCGCTAGCTTCATATCAGCCGCGCACAAGTAGCAGCAGCGGAAATCTTCCAGTGGGAAAGAGGAGGGGGAGAGACAGAGGAAGAAGAGCGAGGGGACGGGCAAGGGGAAAGGATACGGGGCATTATTTGATCCGACTAGAGTAAATGTTTACGTTGATTTGATTTCGGCTGTGTTATAGTTCTCTTTAAAAAAATCCACAACAGCTGAAATACTAGCTAGCCGCCGCCATCTCTTCCTTTCAGCCGGAGCGACCTCCGTGTCTTCCAAACCATGGGGAACGCTGCCACCGCCAAGAAGGGCAACGAGCTGGAGAGTGGTGAGTCCTAGCTGTCGGTTAGCCTCGATAATGTTTTTAAAACGCTGTTTGAGCGTCACAACTCTGTGCTTTAGCTAGCTTGCATTCATATTTACAAATGTCTAAACTGACGGACCGTTTTAAATGTCCCTCGTCGCATATGCCTATATTATCTAACACTAACTCTTAAATTACTACATTTTTTTTCCTCTGAATTGTGTTGTATCATTATATTTAAAGGTAACCCATATTGTTTTTTGGTTCCAGTGTTGAAAAATAAGTTAAAACCTATAGGTGGACGGTTAAAGTAGTATTTATTGATGTAGTTTCAGATGTTTTTGATTTAAAAGAGGTGTTTTTTGTGCTCGTTGGAACATAGCTAGTCTGCTAACTTTAGCTTTTATAGTGGTGGGCATTAGCCCTCAGAAGGCCCCTCTGTCCCTCCTTATTGTGGTGTTGGCAGTAAAGGCCATTTACAGATGCACGCATACAGTTTCCTCTTCAGAGCCTTTAGAAATGGATGAATAATGAAAAAAACCTTAACCCATCATTGCTTCAACACTCCCGCTGGAGGATGTTTCTCTCTGCTAGTATGTTTGTCTTCAGGCTACTTTTCGGCACAGCCAGCTGTGTCAGACAGAAACTTTGATGATCTTCAATCTGTAGCAGCAGACCAAAGAACCGTGGATAATTGTTCTAAATAGGAATTAGGTTTAATCTGAAGGCAGAGTGGGGCTGTTTCTGCCCCCACTCAAGGTCTCTCTCTGCTGTCACGTTTTTATTATTAGCTTCATAAACAAAGCTTTCTCTCTGTACAGAAACATGCCCAAATATGGTGAAGAAATGACAAATTCCCTCTTTCCATTCATAAAACCAGGACCTTGCTGCTGTCTGTGCAGCACATGTACACACAGTAAATCGGGCTACTTGTATTTATTCAAAGCCCCCGTTCTCTAATC
Organism: Jordanella pulchra; assembly: GCA_034780135.1. Lineage (NCBI taxonomy): Eukaryota > Metazoa > Chordata > Actinopteri > Cyprinodontiformes > Cyprinodontidae > Jordanella > Jordanella pulchra. The sequence goes on along the minus strand of JAUZNJ010037906.1, from coordinate 8,399 downwards.
TTGCTGTGGTAAAAGTCCATCATGGTTCACTTCTCACACTCAGCTTGTCATTGACTGGAGCAGCTTGTCATCGTACCTTCGTCAGAGGATAAGGGGTATTACAAGCTTTGAACGGTTTGACGTAACTCGGCCTAGGCCGGTGTTGCTTTACAATCCTAAACCTGATGTGTGCATATGACCATTTCAGAGGAATCTATGTTGTAAATTATAAAGCTGGTTGCAAATATAAAATCTTGTAGTGTGTGTCTAATGTTTTGATTTACAGTTCATGGAAAGTTTTCTGATATATAAAAAAAAAAAAAAAGCACGCACCATCTGTACGGAGTTATGGCCCAAGTCTGTTTAAAGGAAGGTCACTTTTATGAAGCTGTGAATATGTCTCTTGGAGATTTATTGTCCTATTGAGAGACACCAGCCGGGCATGGGGAATGATGCCAACCAGCAGCACACAGACTAACACAGGTTCTGTCCTGCTATCCTTACTGGGGTTTCATTTTCCTGGCCTAACCATTACCAACATATACCTAACCCCCAACTCAAGAAGTGGACTTCTCTCATGGGGGTCTCTTGATAGTCCCCACAAAGTAGCATAGTCCTTAAAAATTGGCCTTTTACACTATCCCCACAAGGTAATAAAAACATGGCTAGACACACAATGATCTTTAAGCCACTCCTTTTGAACGCAGCTATGCTCACTAACTCTTAAACCTGCCCACGCTGACACAGTGCCCTGAGCTGCAGACCTTTCTGGAGCGTAGCCACTCTCGCCGGGTGAACCTGGTTACCTACCGTGCCATATGTTTACTGTATATAGGGATCTCACTGCCTGGCGCAGCTCTAGCACACTCACAGTTGGACAGCGGGATTAAACACTTGCTTGTGTGATACCTATTTCTCTTCACAGTACTTCCATGTACAGTGTTCACACTGTAGGGTAACAGGATAGCTGGGCATAACTCACCCATGGTATGCTAGGGTCCAGTGTTGGTATTGGCTTTACAGATGGATGTCTAACTGTAAACTTAATTTCAATTAGATTTCTCCTAAAATGACTTAAAGTGAATTTGTTGCAGGCAAAATGCGGTACTATGAAGTTAACATTAGTTTTCCAAAGTCAAAGGCTTTGATGCTCAAACTTTTTTTTTTCTTTCTTTTCTAATCGTTATCCTGTGCATGACAGATTATTTCTGCTACATTCCATTGTGGTACACCTATTCTTTGACTGCCACAGTAGACACTTAGTCTCTGTTTAAATTCCTCAAGCGATCGTCAGCTTTGTTCTCATTCCTGCTCTTTTTTTTCTTTTACAACACATGCTTCCCATTTGTAGATGTTGTCCTACACTTGTTGTGTACTTGAACTCTGTTTCTTTCTGTCTTCTCTTCTGTACCATCCCATCCATGTGGGCGATTGTTCCTGCAAAACCATGGTGATCTGTAGAGACATTTGGTATGCTAAAGAAGATCAGAGCAGCAAGGGGTTTATTGTGAAAACCTAGACGTGCTTGCTTTTGATGTGATTGGATGATAAGTTTTGTTATGTTTTTATTGTTATTTGCACTCTCAATCTGGATATCTACGGTCTGCTGTGTTTCCCATACATTGGTTTGTTTCCATTCTACTATTAAGCTTGTTTAATGAGATTCTCAGAAAAAGAAAAAGGCTCCCGGTCAGTTCTCCTCTTTGCCAATTTCTACCTCTATTTTATATCCAATTATTGGCATATTGTCCTGACATACTTCCACCTTTCACCCATAAACTGTTTTTCTATGATAGCTTTGTTGCTAACCATTATTTAACCGATTATTCCTCACAATAGTGATGAATTAGAATGTTTAATAATCACTAAACTCATTTAACACCTTCAATTTTATTTCATTATTTTCTGAAGATCATGCCTTGTTAAAGAGTCACCAAGGAAGATTTTTGAAATCTGAATTAGCCAATCTTTGTGAGCAGGAAGTCAAATGGAGAATTGTCGGTAGGTGCTCCCATAATATATCTGATATTTAAATGCTCTTCTCTGAATGGAGGAATAAAATAAGACCAAATAATATACCAGTTGAAATCCTAACCATAATTTTGAGTTCTGTGTTATTGCAATTGCAAAAAACCGCTTGCCCACACTATTTTACAAGCATGAATACATCCAGGTCGATGGATAGGTCGATGGATATTCACTGCTTCTTATGGTCACAACTGATTATGAAGTCAGTAAAGTATTTATACTCTTAGAAGTGGTATAATTACCACAATGCTAATATATAATTGTAATATTTAGTAATTTATATCAAAACTTCTTGTTTTTCATATATTGTGCTAATAAATGACCTTCTACTGGTAAATGTTCAATTATGAGTTGCTTAACCACGTTGATTTACAGCTTATGAGTAGAAAATAGAAAATCACTCAATCTCAACATGGTTAGTTTTCATGCTCAAAATGTTTGGGTAAAAAAACAAAACAACTGTAAAAAGTATGAAATGGCAAAGGGGGTGAAATGTCCAGCATTCTTCCTAAAACTGTTTTACCCAGGGTGATGCACAGAGAAACTTATCACTTACTTTTTTTTTTTTTAATCCTTTTGAGTAAGACTAGCAATTAAGAGAAACGATGCTGAGTTTCTTGACATGCTTCACTCGTCTGCCGTCCTGTCATGGATTTTGTTGTCTTGTGTTTGGATTTATTTCATATCCAGATGAGAGTTTAACTCTGCTTGTGTTTTTCCTTGACTTACAATTTATTTTTCATCTCCTTATTTTTTTTCCTTGTCCTCTTACCATCTGTCTCTTTGCAATTGTGTTAAGCCCCAGATTTTTTTGAAATCTCTATGCAAAGGTGTTTTTCTACAAAACTAGATGTAAACGCCAGCTCACTTTGTTTCTTGTACATTTTTCTTACCTTTCAGTAAAAGAGTTTCTAGCCAAAGCCAAAGAAGATTTCTTGCGGAAATGGGAATGCCCGCCACAGGTCAGTTCAATTTGTTTGTTAAACCTAACCTTTGCCGTCTTTGCACAGTAATAACCTGAGGTTGTTTCCACAGTGCACAACATGCCTAGATGACTTCGACAGGATAAAGACTCTGGGTACCGGCTCATTTGGAAGAGTCATGCTGGTCAAACACAAAGGGACAGAGCAATACTTTGCTATGAAAATCCTGGACAAACAGAAGGTTGGTAGACACTTAAGCCAAAATTCACCAACAAATACTACGTAGAGTAAAATATTCGTTGATAAAACTTTGTGTCACTTAAAACATGCAGTAAAGTCATTACAAATCTTCTTAGAAACTGCATTTTAATCTTTACGTGTGAAACTAAAAGGTTACTTAGGGGTCAGGGTGGAATGTGATTATTAATCACTACAAGCTGTCGTTGCTTCCGGATTCTTCTAACTGATGCTGTTCTGATAAAATCTAACTGACAATCTTACTTAGGTGGTGAAACTCAAGCAAATAGAGCACACGTTAAATGAGAAGAGGATATTACAAGCAGTGAGCTTTCCCTTTCTGGTCAAACTTGAGTATGCATTTAAGGTATGATTGTTATTTGAAGATTTATTATTATTATTTGATCATCTGAGACATTCATGAGTTTCTTTCATTTACAGGACAACTCCAATTTGTACATGGTAATGGAGTATGTTCCAGGGGGAGAGATGTTCTCTCACTTAAGACGAATCGGAAGATTCAGGTGAATATTTTTCAAACATAGATTAAAACTGTCACTGCATGTCACAGTGTGTTATTCTTGCTTGTTGGTTTGTTTGTTTTTTTTTATTGCTTATCTAATGCTTTCTGTTTTCTGTCACATGTTGGGAGTTTTTTTCCCCCTATTTTTAATGCTAAATGAACATCTTTTGATTTCCAGCGAACCACACGCACGATTTTATGCTGCCCAGATAGTGCTGACGTTTGAGTACCTACATTCATTAGACCTCATTTACAGAGATCTAAAGCCTGAGAATCTTCTCATTGACCACCACGGCTACATCCAGGTCAGCTGCAGTGCAGAACATGGATTTATGATGCTGAAGTATTTTGCTTTTTCAAAGTCATAAAGTCAGTAATGAAATATTTTGTTATGATTTTTAGGTGACAGACTTTGGATTTGCCAAACGAGTAAAAGGCAGAACCTGGACGTTGTGTGGAACACCAGAGTATTTGGCGCCGGAAATCATTCTAAGCAAAGTGCAAATTTTACATTGTTTGGTTTTGCATAACCAGATAACATTAAATGATTTCTGCCAAAAGACCTTTATTCTCATCATATTTTCTAAATTCTCTTTATAGTTTTTGTTTCTGTCACAGATGGTATTAAAGGTTTCAGGCTGGAAATAAAGTACAATATGGGCTATCGGTGCAATTTTATTAGTGTTTAATAATGAGCAGTCAAATTCCTCAGTCCTAAACAGTGTTTTTTTTTCCTTTATGAAATCTGTAACTCTGTATTTGAGTCATTAATAAGCAGCTAGAATTTAAAAGTACAAGATTCTTTCTAAGCACATAAGAAGTATATTCTTGAACATTTAAATCTATTTTTCATTTTTAGTTATAGTATTCACATGTTGTATGTTCTTGTTAAGTTTCTTAAAAATGCTTATCGTTAGCAATGAATAGGATTTTCCCTAGATTCTAGTATCAAGCTATTTTTTTCATTCCAACCTTTCTGTAGATTTATTTTGGTAAAGATGTTGTGGCAGTGACACGCCACCCTTAGTAGTCTATGGAAACGGTCCTCAGAATATTATGAGTGGTTTTATCCTTTAGAGCTGGTCGGACTAGATTGGGTGGTCACTAGTGCCATGTCTGTTTTGTTTTATTATTTCTTCAACCTTAATCAAGTTCCTCTTTGTTTGTTTGTAAACCTTTAGATTTTTTTTGCCCAAGGGCTATCTGTGTTTTTCAGATTTTGATTGATTTAAAAAGCATACTTTCTGATAAAATGAGAAAGGTCTTTTAACAGAGCTGAAGCATTAAAAGTGTGTTTATAAATTGCTGTATGGGATAGTTTAGCTATTTAAATGGATCATGTTTGGGAAAAAATACCCTGAAGGGTAAAGACTGTATGTGGAAAATGTTTTTGAGACATCTTTCTGTCTGCTTTAGGGATATAACAAAGCTGTGGACTGGTGGGCCCTCGGGGTTCTCATTTATGAAATGGCAGCTGGTTACCCTCCATTCTTTGCAGATCAGCCGATACAGATCTATGAAAAGATTGTCTCTGGAAAGGTAAGGAGGAGCTTTTTTTGAGATTACTTTAAATAGTCCAGGATTGCTCCACAACATAGTAAAGTATGGATTTTGGTTTGAGTATGTTCCAGATGTGGATAAGTAAAGAAAAAGAGAAATTGAAACAAAACAATTCAAAGCAATTTTCTATATTTCATTTCCAAAAAGACAAATCAAAGGCAGTTTATCCATCCCAATTATATTATTTTGTTTTCCTTGTTTCCCAGGTTGTTAATCTTCAGCTGTGCAACAACTGATCTGCATCTAAATAATACTTTATTTAAATCTATTCCTGAAATGCTGCCTTACCTCATATTTTGGTTTTACAAAGTAGTTATCATTTTTTTGTAAAACTATAGATGGGGATTTAATAACTCTTTGTTTTGTCTGGTTTTGTACAACTGTGTTCTCAGTTATTCACACAGACTGAAGTCAGATAATGAAAAATCTTATTCAGAAACTAATTAACTATTCTGAAATTAGGAAAATGTAGAAGCTGATGAAAGGTTGTGACTATTTGAGTCTGAATAGGTTAAAAAATATGAAAGAATGATTAAGATATGCTTGTTTGTTTTACTTAATTCATCTCAAGGTAAAACAGCTCATAGTTTTAACAACTAAAATATTTTCCTCTTCCTGTCAGGTACGATTTCCCTCCCACTTCAGCTCCGATTTAAAGGACCTGTTAAGAAACTTACTGCAGGTGGATCTGACTAAACGGTATGGAAACCTGAAGAATGGAGTCAATGACATCAAAGGTCACAAATGGTTTTCTACAACAGACTGGATCGCAATCTACGAGCGAAAGGCAAGGCACCATATAACAATATTAATCATTTAAACCTCATTAAATGCAGTGGAAAACTGCTTATTGATATATGCATGTTTGTCTTTTAGCCCATTGGATTTCTCAAAAGTTTAACAGTTTATACTTATTCTAGGCAATGATTGTTAACTGTATGGTATTTAGTACAGATTTAGGTGATAATGTAGTGTTTTGGTTGATTAAATGAGTTGTTTAGTTAATTTGAACTTGGAAACCATTGTAGGGATTCCTTCTCCTTTTGGGTTATTTTAATTAAAATATTTTGTGAATCATGAACAGTCAGTTTTACTGATTTTTTGTCCTTTTTGGAAACTTGTTATGATGCGTAACCATAACAACCATACCAGGTTAATGTTTTTTTTACACCCTGGTGTAGGTCATTAACATCTCTAATACATTAACTTCTTACGCAAGTACCAGCTGAGTTGAAAAGAAGGTGCCAGGGATGCAGGGCAGGAGCAAGGAGGAGAGAGAGGAAAAATAAATTTAAACCTTCTCTTCCATCAGTCATTGTTGGCAATATGAGATCTTTAGGGAACAAGCTGGAAGAACTCCAAGGCCTAGAATAGACCCAGCCAGAATATCGGCGATGCAGCATTATATGTTTTACTGAAACATGACTGCAGGATCATATCTTAGATTCTAGTGTCTGTCTGCCAGGCTTTCTGGCCATACGAGCAGGCAGAGATTTAAAGAAGACTGAAAAACTGAAAGGAGGTGAGTTAGTAGTGCTTGTGTACAACAGATGGTGACATCCAGGGCATATTACTGTGAAGATTTGTCACTGCGGCCCAGATATTGAACTCATGGCAGTTGGTTTTCCGCCATATTATCTGCCCAGAAAGTTTACCAGTTTTCTGTTAGTAACCGTTTTCATTCAACCATATGCTGACACTGCATATGATATAATCAGTTCTGTTGCTGCTAAGCTACAGACACATCAGCCAAATGTATTTGTGGCAATAACTGGTGGTTTTCATCACGCTTCACTCACTCTGCTATACTGCCAACTTACCAGAGAATACATGACTTTCAACCTGTTTATGCAAATTGGAATGATTCCTACATATCTGAAGTAAGACCTCTTGGGAAATTGGATCACAATCTTGTTTTCTCTGCTCAGAGTATAAGCTACTTTATAAGAGACAACCAGCATTAAAAAGAACTGTAAGAAAATGGTCAAAGGGAGCAAAAGAAGTCCTGCAAGGTTGTTTTGAGGCTACAGATTGGGATGTACTGTGTTAGCCACATGGAGAGCACATCAATGCAATGACTGGGTGTTGTGACTGACTACATAAACCTCTGTGTAGGTGGCACCATGCCTACCAGAACCACAAAATACTTCCTAAATACTAAACTGTGGGTCACAAGTGATCTGATGCAACAGCTCAACGAGAAAAAAAACAAGCCTTTAAAAAGAATTATTGGGGAGTACACAGAAGCAACTTAAGGTCAAGATTAGAGAAAGCAAGGAGGCTGGAAAACGAGCTTCAGAAGAACAATATCAGAGATGTGTGGTCAGGGATGAAGAACAACACAGTTTTCAAGCAGAAGGATAATCAGACAGATGGATGTCTGGATAGAGCCGATGAACTGAATACATTCTTTAACAGGTTCAGTTCAGGACCAAGCTCAGTATCTCTCTCTCCAGCCCAAAGTCACATGGACATCCTCTCCTTTGCCATGGGCTCTTCTACTTCTATGAGTTTATTGTCCGCCAAATCAGAGGGTGGTTATGCTCGCGGTGCCTTTCACCTGTCTGTCTCTAGAAGTCAAGTGATGAGGCAACTGGAGAGACTAAATCGTAACAAGTCATTAGGTCCTGATGGTGTCAGCCCCAGAGTCCTGAAGGTCTGTGTAGAGCAGCTCTGTGGGATCCTACAGCACCTCTTCAACCTTAGTCTGACGCAGTAGACAGTTCCAGTGATGTGGAAGACCTCCTGCCTTGTTCCAGTGCCAAAGACGACTCATCCGATAGTCCTCAGTGACTATAGACCTGTTGCCCTAACAACCTACATCATGAAGGTCAAAGAGAGACTTCTGTTGATTCACTTCAGCAAATAAACCAGTAGCCATCAGGACCCCCTGCAGTTTGCTTATTGCAGTGGAGTTGAAGATGCCATCATACACCTGCTTCAACAAACTCACTGTCATTTAGACAAGGCAGTCAGCACTGTGAGGACCATGTTATTTGATTTCTCCGGTGCAATAAACACAATTCATCCTGACTTGCTGTGTGGGAAACTTCAGAAGACTCAGGTGGAGGCATCATCCGTTGCCTGGATCAAAGACTACCTGACAAACAGACCACAGTTTGTTAGACTGAAGGGTCAACTGTCTGATC